>JARJCV010000347.1:0-42123 GCA_029281435.1 Mycena haematopus
CATTACAAGAAGCTGAAGGTGCCATGAAGAAGGATGTAATGGTAGCGAGAGACAAAGAGCGCGCACAATCAAAACACGTGGGTTACGTATGATCAGCATTCCATAATAAGTGTATCATGTGATCGTGAAATTACATGAATTGTTGCCGGCCTCTAAACCTAAGTACTTGCGTGCGACCAGCAAGCCACATGCCGGCCATAAGCCACGCGTAAGCCACCATGGCTTATTGGTTTATATGCCACGGTGTTTGCCCCCTGTGAGACCCACTCAAGAACGCCGGCTCGAACAAGACGTCTGCAGGCAGACGAAGGACAAGAAAAAGAGGGTGAAAATCAGTTATGAAACGACGGCCCAGCATGACAAGACCTCCAATAGCCTGTATGCCGCTCAACGATAAATAGATAAAGAAATACAGGAGAACGTACAAAGGAGGGAAGAATGAGGGTATACGGAACACAGAACAAAATGACAAAGAACATAAAGTAATGAAGAAGGAACACCGACATAGCGAGCATTTAGCATGTGAAATAGCCGCAAAATGAGGCAGTGTTCGTGGCTGTGAATAGACAAAACACACTGACGAATTTTCCTTTTATAGTTAAATTACGCACCTTATATGGAACATTCGTCTCACATCGGTACTACGTCATGGCCAAAAAACCATTCCACTATGGCGGAAAACTCGGACAATACCGAGCTAAAAATAAATTTTTAGACTCAGAATTATACAAGCAGTACAAAGCAGAATATCTATTATTATCATGCCTGTGAGTATTGAGGAAAATCTATGCTGTGTACAGTCTTTTCGGTCCAATCACGTGATTCGCACCAGGCGTGCCAAACCAGGGACATTTGTCTCACTTTCTTCTACCTGGGCAGTTATATCTATTCTTTAGGACACTTTGGCAAACTCTGCACTCCTTCGTCTGTTGCTTCAGGCTGACTGCAGCCCATTGAATTGAACGGAAAAAAATAAAAGTCAAAGCACACGATGTATTAGGGTACTTCTAGAAGCATGGTGCTTTCACGCATCAAACAGTGCCCCATTCTCGACTGCAGAAGGAGTAAGTCAATGTTAGAAAGGAAGGTAAGAGGCTACCTTTATCTTTGTTCATTCCAAGCTGCACCTCTGGTCGTCAGTAATCCCAGTGCAATGATTGTGGACCGACGGATGCTAGAGTGGTGGCAACAGTGGTGTTACATCTAGGTGTCTGCTGGGAACGTTGCGCAAAGGCTTGCCAGGGGCGCTCACACTAATTCAAATATAAGGTGGGATGGACATGCCGTCAAACCTGGGTGTAGCGTAGTCGATGCCCTCACCCTCATTGCAAACGACGTAACGAGCACCGGTTTAGGAACGGGCTCCCATAGATAGCTGATGTTTACAGCGTCACTATAGGATAAGAATCAGCAGAGGATAATTCAATGCAAGTCACAAACCTCGTTCGGGGTAGCTGTCGTGTGGATCAGGCAGCTAGAAGAAGGCACAAGGGAGCGGTTGTACACACCATCGTCAACAGCATTGAGCGTTACCTTACTGCGTGCAAGAGCGGGAGGTTCTTCACTCCTCTGCAGGTGAACTGTCTTTTCTATGCAAATATGGATACTGACTGTCCCATCTAGTTCCGAGTGCGATTTGCACAGATGGATATGCCTTCGTATAAATCACTGTATGGGCCATGCTGTTATGCCACATGTTCTGCATGTTGAACAGGCAAGCAAAGATGTCTGGAGCCAACAGTAAGAACTCTGTGATTGCATGTATGAAACTACTTGCCTGGAGCCAACAGTAAGAACTGGGGATCCAGGACAGTGCTACTCTACTTATATACCTAGAGGAACAAGGGAGTAGCTAGAATGGGAACAAAGGAATAGCTAAACTAAGACACAAGGGAGTATCCAAAATGAGAACAAGGAGTTCTTGTTCCCAATGCAGAACAAGGAGTCCTTGTTCCAAATCCGAAACAAGGACAAGTAGGATCAAAGTGGAGTGATAGAATCAATGATAGGATCAGGTAGGATCAGATGGGATCAATGGTGATCGGATCAAAGTAGCGATCAATGGATCAAAGAAGATCAAAAAGGTGAGAATGAGTCTGTCCAAAACACAAACTCCAACACTGCATCACCTTCGTACAACGCTTCTTGGCCGATTAACACGATGCGACAAGACAAGATGGTGATGCTTACCATTTATACTACAATTACCCAAATGTTGGACTTTGTGTTTTGGACAGACACATTCTCACCTTTTTGATCTTCTTTGATCTATTGATCGCTTCTTTGATCCGATCATCATTGATCTCATCTGATCCTACCTGATCCTATCATTGATCCCATCACTCCACTTTGATCCTACTTGTCCTTGTTCCGGATTTGGTTGTTCCTTTATTACAGATGTGTTCTTGTTCTCATTTTAGATGTTCCCTTGTATCTTAGTTTAGCTATTCCCTTGTTCCCATTCTAGCTACTCCCTTGTTCCTCTAGGTATATAAGTAGAGTAGCACTGTCCTGGATCCCCAGTTCTTACTGTTGGCTCCAGGCAAGTAGTTTCATACATGCAATCACAGAGTTCTTACTGTTGGCTCCAGACATCTTTGCTTGCCTGTTCAACAGGTTATGGGCCCCGCCCTCTGATCATCTCTCCATTCATTCCTGAGATCTTCATCCATCTGCGCTCCTGCTCTCTGCCCTTATAGTGTGTGTGCCTAAGTCTTAGTAGTCAGGAACACCAACTGTTGGGACGAATCCTCTGTGCGAGGTAGTCTTTGATTCTCCAGAAAACAAACGGTAGTCAATCCGTTGATTCTGGGATTAGGGCCCAAGTGCCTTACAACTGGGTGTTCATTAGCTTCAGTTACATACACTACCTACATCCTCTTCTTCACACACACTCCTGAGGGCGCCATCTGTCCGTTTTTGGCAGTTGGTTCTAGCTTATCATCCCATCTCTCTGCGCTCTTCTTTCCCCCATTTCCCACCATGTCTCATTCAGACTCCGTTCCTGTTCCTGTTTTGTCCAAGGAGACTATGTTCTCTGATTGGAAGAGTGATGCTAAAGCCTACCTGCGTCGCAAGGAGGTGTATGCCCACTGCTTGGTTGTGTCATCTGAACCAGAAGATGCACCAAGCAGAGAGAAGTGTGCTGGCATTCTGTGGTCCATGTTGGGTGCAGATGTCAAGCCCCTCGTTAAGCAGCATGACGACGATCCCAAAGCTATGTGGGATGCCTTGGAGTCACTCTTTGCTCCAAGGAAGGCTGGAGCTCGCTTCAATGCCTACAGAACATTGACATCCATTCGCCTTCGGGAGAGTGAGACTTTGATGTCTCTGACTGGTCGTGTTGCTGCTGCTATGCGTTTGCTCAGGGACTCCAGGTCTCCTGAGTTTGACCTTGAAAAAGCAGACGAGGAACTACAAGCTGTGGTTCTTCTTATGGCCCTTCCTGATGATCAATTTGCTGTTCTCAAAGCACCGTTCGAGCAGTCTCCCACAGACCTCGAGGTGAAGGCAATTGAAGAGGCCTATGCCAATCACCAGGCATTCAGGACTGCTCATCAGGAAGGTGACACCAGCCAGATCAATCCGATTTCTGGCCTTGCACTGGCTGCAACTCCACCTCTTCCACCCCCCTCATCAACTGTGGCTGCACCTGCTGTCACACCCCCTGCCCAGCCACCTATTATGTGTGTTTGCTGTGGCAAACTTGGGCACAGCATGCTCCAATGCTTCAAGTTTTTGGACTTCTTAGGCAAGCCCAGGCCTACCAGGGGTCCAGCAGTGTCCAAAGCCCCTAATGCAAGTGTGCTGTCCGTGTCCTTTACATCACTCACTGACTGGCGATGGAATCCATGTTGAACAGGCAAGCAAAGATGTCTGGAGCCAACAGTAAGAACTCTGTGATTGCATGTGAGAAACTAATTGCCTGGAGCCAACAGTAAGAACTGGGGATCCAGGACAATGCTACTCTACTTATATACCTAGAGGAACAAGGGAGTAGCTAGAATGGGAACAAAGGAATGGCTAAACTAAGATACAAGGGAACATCCAAAATGAGAACAAGAACACATCTGTAATAAAGGAACAACCAAATCCGGAACAAGGACAAGTAGGATCAAAGTGGAGTGATGGGATCAATGATAGGATCAGGTAGGATCAGATGAGATCAATGATGATCGGATCAAAGAAGCGATCAATATATCAAAGATGATCAAAAAGGTGAGAATGTGTCTGTTCAAAACACAAACTCCAACACTCCCCCGGGACGAGACCAGTCTCGCCATTCATCTCCCCCGCAATCCTATCATAACACGCAACTTATCCACAGTGGGACTAGGCAGCGGTTTGGTCAGGATATCAGCAAGTTGCTCCTGGGTGTGAACATATTCAACACCAATGAATCCCTTGGCAACTTGGTCACGAAGCCAATAATGAGCAAGGTCAAGATGCTTCATGCGACCATGGTGCTCAGGATTTTTGGAGACACAAATAGCAGACTGATTGTCCATGCAAAGGGGGGAGGCACCAGACACTCCATAGCCCAACTCCAATAGCAGATTCCGAATCCACATGATCTCCTTCCCAGCGTCAACACCAGCAATGTATTCAGCTTCGGTTGTGGAAAGGGAGACAGTGGATTGGAGCTTGCTTCTCCAGCTCACTGGACCACCATTCATCATCACCAAGTAACCACCAGTGCTTTTGCCAGTATCTCGGCATCCACCATGATCAGCGTCGGTGTAGGTAATGAAGGGATGTGGTGAGGGGGATGATGATTTGGAGTAGGTGATGCGGTAGTCAAGTGTGCCTTTGATGTAGCGGAAGAGATGTTTGACCGCTTTCCAGTGAGCTTCACCAGGATTGGAGTTGAAGCGTGCAAGGACGCCAACAGTGTGGGAGATGTCGGCACGAGTTTGGGTGGACAAGTACATCAGAGAGCCAACAGCAAACAAATAGATGCCGCCATACTGCTTGGCTTCCTCCTCAGTCTTAGCGCCCATCTCCTTGGTCAAAGTAAGACCAGGAAGCATTGGAGTGGTGACAGGATGGCAATCAGACATGTTGAACTGCTCAAGCATGTTAACAGCATATTGTCGCTGGGAAAGGTGGATGTCTCCAGTATCTGAGTCACGCTCAATCTTGACACCCAACAGGAACTCTGTGGGGCCAAGATCCTTGACTTTGAATGAGGAGCCAAGTTGAGCAATGACCCAGTCAATGTCAGCATCGTGCTTAGCACAGATCATGCCGTCATCGACATAGATGGGGAGGATGATGCGCACAGTGCCATCGTCAAAGACATAGCATGAGCGATCAGACTGGAGACACTTGAAACCCATAGCAACAAGCTTTTCACTCAGCTTCTTGTTCCACTGACGACCAGCCTGCTTGAGCCCATAAAGAGACTTTCGCAATTTGAGAAGCTGGCCACGCTCTCCCTGAGGGAATCCTTCTGGTTGAGTCATATAGACATCTTCCTCCAGATCCCCATTCAGGTAAGCAGACGAAAAATCAATGGAACGAAGTTTGAGCTCATGCTGAGCAGCCAAAGCAAGTATGATGCGTAGTGTAGAGGGTCTGAAGGTAGGGGAGAAGATCTCGTTGTAGTCAATGCCAAAGCGCTGGCCACGACCATCTGCAACGAGTCTCGCCTTGTAGCGCTCAATAGAGCCATCAGACTTGTGCTTGATGACAAAGACCCACTGAGAGCGAATGGGCTTCACATCTGGGGGTGCATCCACAACATCCCAAGTGCAGTTCTCCAGAAGAGAGTTAATCTCAGAGACTGCAGCTTCTTCCCAAAGATGAGCATCTGTACGTCGTAGTGCTTCATGATAAGTGCGAGGATTGCCAGAATGCACAGCAGATCGTGCTAACTGCACATGGGCATAGTTCGCAGCTTGAAGCAAGTAGCTCGACGGATCGCCTTCATGAGCAACAATGAGAGCACTACCTGGTCTGAGCAGCAATTCATCATCACTGCCAGAGTCAGGAGCTACAGCTGGTGCAGGTGCAGCAGGCTCATCATCGCTGTCAGAGTGAACAGCAGGTGTAGGTTCACGCACTTTCCACCACTCCCTGGATGGCTGGTGCGCAGTTGTCTGACCGTGGAAGCGGCGACGTGCTGCAACACCAATGGGAGATGGAGGTTGTGGTGGTTGCTCAGGTTCATCAGGCAAATCCGGAGTGTGAGGGCGAGTAGATGGCGGTGAATGTGGAGGGGAAGGAGCTAAATTAGGGGGATTTGGCGGTGGTGCAGGGGGTGCTCGATGAACACCAGAAATATCTTCATCATCTCCCCCGTCATCGTGCACCACTGGCAGCAAAGCGGGAGGAAGATTGACAAAGTCAGATGAAGGAGCTCCAGGACATTGCTGCATGAGTGCAGGCTTATTCCCAGGATAATAGCGCTCATCAAAGACAGCGCACTCCGATGTGACCATCTTTCTGGTCACAGGGTTGTAGAACAACCAGCCCTTGTATTCTGTAGGATAACCCACAAAAATACACTTCTGGAAGTGAATGCCAGAAGCATCCCGTTTGTCACGTTGCACATGCACATAGGCAAGGCAGCCCCACACACGGAGGTGTGTTACATCCGGCTTTACATTGTACCACAGCTCATATGGAGTAGTGTCCTCTGGAATGTGAGCATGTGGATACAGGCAAGCAAAGATGTCTGGAGCCAACAGTAAGAACTCTGTGATTGCATGTATGAAACTACTTGCCTGGAGCCAACAGTAAGAACTGGGGATCCAGGACAGTGCTACTCTACTTATATACCTAGAGGAACAAGGGAGTAGCTAGAATGGGAACAAGGGAATAGCTAAACTAAGATACAAGGGAACATCTAAAATGAGAACAAGAACACATCTGTAATAAAGGAACAACCAAATCCGGAACAAGGACAAGTAGGATCAAAGTGGAGTGATGGGATCAATGATAGGATCAGGTAGGATCAGATGAGATCAATGATGATCGGATCAAAGAAGCGATCAATAGATCAAAGATGATCAAAAAGGTGAGAATGTGTCTGTCCAAAACTCAAACTCCAACAATCCAGACACAGGGTGCACTTCACACATGACGGGTTCGCAGCAGCGACTCTTCAACACCCGTCCATACAGGATTCCCGTCGAGGTCGCAAATGGGGTTATTATATACTCCGAGTTGATTGGATGTACACTGCTTAGGCCGCTTATACACGGACAACGTAGCCGTCACGTAGTTCTTACAAATGTCTTATATGTTCCTCTCTTGTCTCATAATCTCCTCTCTGTCCTACATCTATCTCGTGTTCATGGATACACTATTCTTACCAAAGGATGTCTGACAACCTTTGAACGAGATGGAGAGCTTCTGTTTGAAGCAGACATTGATGAGAGGAACCAGTCATTTGTGAGAGAAGTTGCTCCTGATTCTGAATCAGCTTTGTCTGCAGTTGGGACTTTGCCTCTTGATCTTGGCCTGTTGCATCGTCGACTTGGTCATCACACTGATACTCAGAAGATCTTGAGCAAGAATCTGGTTACTGGTGCGAAGCTCACTTCAACCCAAAAGCCAGATCCCATCTGTGAGCCTTGTTTGGCTGGCAAACTGAATGCTACTCCGTTTCCTTCCACTGGACATCGTTCTGCTGCGCCACTGGATTTGATACACTCTGATCTGAAGGAGTACAAGGTCTTCACCCGAGAGGGTTGGAGGTATCGTGTGCTTTTCATTGATGATCATACAGGCTTCAAAGTTGCAATGCACATGAAGCGCAAGAGTGGTACATTCAGTGCGTTCAAAGTGTTCAAGGCTTATGCTGAGAATCACTTTAGACGTAAAATCAAGGCCTTCCAGGACGATGAAGGTGGGGAGTACATGTCTAAGGAGTTTGAGAACTATCTCGCCTCTGAGGGCATTGTGCGCCGTCATTCGACGAGGAACAGACCACAACAGAACGGGACTGCTGAACGTGGCAATCGTACAGTTGATGAGCACTCAACGGCTATGCTCCATGAGGCAAACCTGCCGCCCTCTTTCAGAGCGCTTGCAGTGGCTGCTTATATTCATGTTGCAAACATGCATCCACATGCTCACATTCCAGAGGACACTACTCCATATGAGCTGTGGTACAATGTGAAGCCAGATGTGACACACCTCCGTGTGTGGGGCTGCCTTGCCTATGTGCATGTGCAACGAGACAAACGGGATGCTTCTGGCATTCACTTCCAGAAGTGTATTTTTGTGGGTTATCCTACAGAATACAAGGGCTGGTTGTTCTACAACCCTGTGACCAGAAAGATGGTCACATCAGAGTGCGCTGTCTTTGATGAGCGCTATTATCCTGGGAATAAGCCTGCACTCATGCAGCAATGTCCTGGAGCTCCTTCATCTGACTTTGTCAATCTTCCTCCCGCTTTGCTGCCAGTGGTGCACGATGATGGGGGAGATGATGAAGATATTTCTGGTGTTCATCGAGCACCCCCTGCACCACCGCCAAATCCCCCTAATTTAGCTCCTTCCCCTCCACATTCACCGCCATCTACTCGCCCTCACACTCCGGATTTGCCTGATGATGAACCTGAGCAACCACCACAACCTCCATCTCCCATTGGTGTTGCAGCACGTCGCCGCTTCCACGGTCAGACAACTGTGCACCAGCCATCCAGGGAGTGGTGGAAAGCGCGTGAACCTACCCCTGCTGTTCACTCTGACAGCGATGATGAGCCTGCTGCACCCGCACCAGCTGTAGCTCCTGACTCTGGCAGTGATGATGAATTGCTGCTCAGACCAGGTAGTGCTCTCATTGTTGCTCATGAAGGCGATCCGTCGAGTTACTTGCTTCAAGCTGCAAACTATGCCCATGTGCAGTTAGCACGATCTGCTGTGCATTCTGGCAATCCTCGCACTTATCATGAAGCACTACGGCGTACAGATGCTCATCTTTGGGAAGAAGCTGCAGTCTCTGAGATTAACTCTCTTTTGGAGAACTGCACTTGGGATGTTGTGGATGCACCTCCAGATGTGAAGCCCATTCGCTCTCAGTGGGTCTTTGTCATCAAGCACAAGTCTGATGGCTCTATTGAGCGCTACAAGGCGAGACTCGTTGCAGATGGTCGTGGCCAGCGCTTTGGCATTGACTACAACGAGATCTTCTCCCCTACCTTCAGACCTTCCACATTGCGCATCATACTTGCTTTGGCTGCTCAGCATGAGCTCAAACTTCGTTCCATTGATTTTTCGTCTGCTTACCTGAATGGGGATCTGGAGGAAGATGTCTATATGACTCAACCAGAAGGATTCCCTCAAGGAGAGCGTGGCCAGCTTCTTAAACTGCGCAAGTCTCTTTATGGGCTTAAGCAGGCTGGTCGTCAGTGGAACAAGAAGCTGAGTGAAAAGCTTGTTGCTATGGGTTTCAAGTGTCTCCAGTCTGATCGCTCGTGTTACGTCTTTGACGATGGCACTGTGCGCATCATCCTCCCCATCTATGTCGATGACGGCATGATCTGTGCTAAGCACGATGCTGACATTGACCGGGTCATTGCTCAACTTGGCTCCTCATTCAAAGTCAAGGATCTTGGCCCCACAGAGTTCCTGTTGGGTGTCAAGATTGAGCGTGACTCAGATACTGGAGACATCCACCTTTCCCAGCGACAATATGCTGTTAACATGCTTGAGCAGTTCAACATGTCTGATTGCCATCCTGTCACCACTCCAATGCTTCCTGGTCTTACTTTGACCAAGGAGATGGGCGCCAAGACTGAGGAGGAAGCCAAGCAGTATGGCGGCATCTATTTGTCTGCTGTTGGCTCTCTGATGTACTTGTCCACCCAAACTCGTGCTGACATCTCCCACACTGTTGGTGTCCTTGCACGCTTCAACTCCAATCCTGGTGAAGCTCACTGGAAAGCGGTCAAACATCTCTTCCGCTACATCAAAGGCACCCTTGACTACCGCATCACCTATTCCAAATCATCATCCCCCTCACCACATCCCTTCATTACCTACACCGACGCTGATCATGGTGGATGCCGAGATACTGGCAAAAGCACTGGTGGTTACTTGGTGATGATGAATGGTGGTCCAGTGAGCTGGAGAAGCAAACTCCAATCCACTGTCTCCCTTTCCACAACCGAAGCTGAATACATTGCTGGTGTTGACGCTGGGAAGGAGATCATGTGGATTCGGAATCTGCTGTTGGAGTTGGGCTATGGAGTGTCTGGTGCCTCCCCCCTTTGCATGGACAATCAGTCTGCTATTCGTGTCTCCAAGAATCCTGAGCACCATGGTCGTATGAAGCATCTTGACCTTGCTCATTATTGGCTTCGTGACCAAGTTGCCAAGGGATTCATTGGTGTTGAATATGTTCACACCCAGGAGCAGCTTGCTGACATCCTAACCAAACCGCTACCTAGTCCCACTGTGGATAAGTTGCGTGTTATGATAGGATTGCGGGGGAGATGAATGGCGAGACTGGTCTCGTCCGGGGGAGTGTTGGATTTGTGTTTTGGACAGACACATTCTCACCTTTTTGATCTTCTTTGATCTATTGATCGCTTCTTTGATCCGATCATCATTGATCTCATCTGATCCTACCTGATCCTATCATTGATCCCATCACTCCACTTTGATCCTACTTGTCCTTGTTCCGGATTTGGTTGTTCCTTTATTACAGATGTGTTCTTGTTCTCATTTTAGATGTTCCCTTGTATCTTAGTTTAGCTATTCCCTTGTTCCCATTCTAGCTACTCCCTTGTTCCTCTAGGTATATAAGTAGAGTAGCACTGTCCTGGATCCCCAGTTCTTACTGTTGGCTCCAGGCAAGTAGTTTCATACATGCAATCACAGAGTTCTTACTGTTGGCTCCAGACATCTTTGCTTGCCTGTTCAACACCAAAGAGCATCGCGTTGGGGACGGCCTGACTTTCGGCACCTGCGGGTTACTGGTGTTGAAGTATGGATTTGTTCCTTTCACACTATAGGCAGAATAGCTCAGTTGGTAAGAGCACTGGTAGCGCAATTACCTAGAGGTCCCCAGTTCGATTCCGGGTTCAGCCATTTTCTCCAACAACTGGTGGATGTCGTTGTCGGCTGTATTCTGAAAAAAGACGCACTTGGAGAAGTTGTTTGATCTCCCTGATAAGGTGACATTGTAGAAGAGGGTGTTGGTCGGTTCAGCGACCAGAGGCGGAAGGTCGGCAAGAGAGCGATAGCTACAATCACCAAGGAATAAGAAGTAATATGTGAGACTGGAATGCTTAGCTTGTTAGAACTCTGAGACAGGAAAACTCTGTCCTCTTCTGGACCTCGCGTACTCGATGTTGCGCTCGCTAGACTTAAAGACTTATTGATCCTATACAGATGGGGGGGAAAAGGAAGAAGGGCCGACCCCTTTCTGTTCCATTAATGTCACAATTTATGTGTATACAAAAATAGGGATGGCTGACACGCGTACTCTTGCGTCACCAGAGCCCGCACGAAATCAGCGTTAGAGACGGTTACAAACGAGTCATATAGGTAAAAGTCCGTTGAAAGAAAATAGAAAATACCTCAAACTAATCCGCACCATAGATTTTCGGCCGACCGGGAGGAGCGCAAAGACTTATAGGAAGAGTACGTCGCCGCCTCGACGTTGTCAACAGGGTGACCAGCCCATACACACCTCGATCCCCAACGCATTCCGAGTCGGCCTGAATCTCGGGTGCAGACGTCGCCATTGGTCTATAAGTACAGATACAGAGATGAGAGAGATAATTTGAAGTAGAAAACGAGAAAGGAAAATGTGTTGGCTCAACATAAACGTGATGGAATTTGCCGCGACCCCGTCCTGAACTTGTAGCGCCTAGCACAAGCGATTCGAACCGTGGTTGAATGGATTGATGCGCAATCACGGGTTTGATGCGACACAGATCTGCGCTTCGTATTCTGGCCGTTCGATGATCGAGGTACAGACGGGCTCTGCGATGATAAGAATTATGGTGGGGAGGAGTAAGTGAGCAACATAGACAATAGAGGAGAGAGATGAAATAGAGAGTGGTTGTTAACACCCGGTAAGGAACCCGACTGTAATGCGTCAGAGGGCATCAGCGACGAGCGTGCTGTTAGGCACTTCCACAGAGGGGGATACTTTGAATTTCGCCCCCGGAATCCCGCTATTAGTTGGTAATGGACGTGTCGGATGTGTAGGAGAGAAGAGAAAAAAATAAAAATAAAAAAAATAAAAATAAAAATTGGATAGGGAAACAGAGGATGATAAACGAAGAAAGACTCAGCAGTTGACCTCAACTTCCTCATCGCCGTTGTCGAATGTAAACCCATCGATAGGTGCCTCTCCTGCATCGGGAGCACCAGGATATGGAAACTTGAAGTGAAAATCCGGACCAGCGAGTAGGCGCATCTTGGCCAAAGTCGCCCGAAGTTGGAGGTTAGGGTACCAGAAACTGCTGTTGAAGTTGGTTGTTTGGTTCGGACGAGGTAGTCAAAGTCACACGTCACATGTAGTACATATTTGCTGTGTCACATCAAATCATGGCTTTTCGCCTCCCATCTGTGTATCTGAGTGCCTTTTCGGCCCTCGGCCCCCATCTGAGATTCTGCGTCCAACAACTGCCCGCTCTCTTCTCGACTTCTTGAATAAGTTCGCCTACTTCTAACGCCGAGACCGAGGCTGGATTCCGATGACCTATAACGAGCCTCATCCAGAAGTTCTCCTCGAAGTGCAGATAGTGCCATTGCACGAGCAGTCCTGTAGATCGTTCATGAAGGAAGTGTTGGAGTTTGTGTTTTGGACAGACTCATTCTCACCTTTTTGATCTTCTTTGATCCATTGATCGCTACTTTGATCCGATCACCATTGATCCCATCTGATCCTACCTGATCCTATCATTGATCCTATCACTCCACTTTGATCCTACTTCTCCTTGTTTCGGATTTGGAACAAGGACTCCTTGTTCTGCATTGGGAACAAGAGCTCCTTGTTCTCATTTTGGATACTCCCTTGTGTCTTAGTTTAGCTATTCCTTTGTTCCTATTCTAGCTACTCCCTTGTTCCTCTAGGTATATAAGTAGAGTAGCACTGTCCTGGATCCCCAGTTCTTACTGTTGGCTCCAGACATCTTTGCTTGCCTGTTCAACAGATCGCGCTAACTGGACATGGGCATAGTTTGCAGCTTGAAGCAAGTAACTCGATGGATCGCCTTCATGAGCAACAATGAGAGCACTACCTGGTCTGAGCAGCAATTCATCATCACTGCCAGAGTCAGGAGCTACAGCTGGTGCAGGTGCAGCAGGCTCATCATCGTTGTCAGAGTGAACAGCAGGTGTAGGTTCACGCACTTTCCACCACTCCCTGGATGGCTGGTGCGCAGTTGTCTGACCATGGAAGCAGCGACGTGCTGCAACACCAATGGGAGATGGAGGTTGTGGTGGTTGCTCAGGTTCATCATCAGGCAAATCCGGAGTGTGAGGGCGAGTAGATGGCGGTGAATGTGGAGGGGAAGGAGCCAAATTAGGGGGATTTGGCGGTGGTGCAGGGGGTGCTCGATGAACACCAGAAATATCTTCATCATCTCCCCCATCATCGTGCACCACTGGCAGCAAAGCGGGAGGAAGATTGACAAAGTCAGATGAAGGAGCTCCAGGACATTGCTGCATGAGTGCAGGCTTATTCCCAGGATAATAGCGCTCATCAAAGACAGCGCACTCTGATGTGACCATCTTTCTGGTCACAGGGTTGTAGAACAACCAGCCCTTGTATTCTGTAGGATAACCCACAAAAATACACTTCTGGAAGTGAATGCCAGAAGCATCCCGTTTGTCTCGTTGCACATGCACATAGGCAAGGCAGCCCCACACACGGAGGTGTGTCACATCTGGCTTCACATTGTACCACAGCTCATATGGAGTAGTGTCCTCTGGAATGTGAGCATGTGGATGCATGTTTGCAACATGAATATAAGCAGCCACTGCAAGCGCTCTGAAAGAGGGCGGCAGGTTTGCCTCATGGAGCATAGCCGTTGAGTGCTCATCAACTGTACGATTGCCACGTTCAGCAGTCCCGTTCTGTTGTGGTCTGTTCCTCGTCGAATGACGGCGCACAATGCCCTCAGAGGCGAGATAGTTCTCAAACTCCTTAGACATGTACTCCCCACCTTCATCGTCCTGGAAGGCCTTGATTTTACGTCTAAAGTGATTCTCAGCATAAGCCTTGAACACTTTGAACGCACTGAATGTACCACTCTTGCGCTTCATGTGCATTGCAACTTTGAAGCCTGTATGATCATCAATGAAAAGCACACGATACCTCCAACCCTCTCGGGTGAAGACCTTGTACTCCTTCAGATCAGAGTGTATCAAATCCAGTGGCGCAGCAGAACGATGTCCAGTGGAAGGAAACGGAGTAGCATTCAGTTTGCCAGCCAAACAAGGCTCACAGATGGGATCTGGCTTTTGGGTTGAAGTGAGCTTCGCACCAGTAACCAGATTCTTGCTCAAGATCTTCTGAGTATCAGTGTGATGACCAAGTCGACGATGCAACAGGCCAAGATCAAGAGGCAAAGTCCCAACTGCAGACAAAGCTGATTCAGAATCAGGAGCAACTTCTCTCACAAATGACTGGTTCCTCTCATCAATGTCTGCTTCAAACAGAAGCTCTCCATCTCGTTCAAAGGTTGTCAGACATCCTTTGGTAAGAATAGTGTATCCATGAACACGAGATAGATGTAGGACAGAGAGGAGATTATGAGACAAGAGAGGAACATATAAGACATTTGTAAGAACTACGTGACGGCTACGTTGTCCGTGTATAAGCGGCCTAAGCAGTGTACATCCAATCAACTCGGAGTATATAATAACCCCATTTGCGACCTCGACGGGAATCCTGTATGGACGGGTGTTGAAGAGTCGCTGCTGCGAACCCGTCATGTGTGAAGTGCACCCTGTGTCTGGATTCCATCGCCAGTCAGTGAGTGATGTAAAGGACACGGACAGCACACTTGCATTAGGGGCTTTGGACACTGCTGGACCCCTGGTAGGCCTGGGCTTGCCTAAGAAGTCCAAAAACTTGAAGCATTGGAGCATGCTGTGCCCAAGTTTGCCACAGCAAACACACATAATAGGTGGCTGGGCAGGGGGTGTGACAGCAGGTGCAGCCACAGTTGATGAGGGGGGTGGAAGAGGTGGAGTTGCAGCCAGTGCAAGGCCAGAAATCGGATTGATCTGGCTGGTGTCACCTTCCTGATGAGCAGTCCTGAATGCCTGGTGATTGGCATAGGCCTCTTCAATTGCCTTCACCTCGAGGTCTGTGGGAGACTGCTCGAACGGTGCTTTGAGGACAGCAAATTGATCATCAGGAAGGGCCATAAGAAGAACCACAGCTTGTAGTTCCTCGTCTGCTTTTTCAAGGTCAAACTCAGGAGACCTGGAGTCCCTGAGCAAACGCATAGCAGCAGCAACACGACCAGTCAGAGACATCAAAGTCTCACTCTCCCGAAGGCGAATGGACGTCAATGTTCTGTAGGCATTGAAGCGAGCTCCAGCCTTCCTTGGAGCAAAGAGTGACTCCAAGGCATCCCACATAGCTTTGGGATCGTCGTCATGCTGCTTAACGAGGGGCTTGACATCTGCACCCAACATGGACCACAGAATGCCAGCACACTTCTCTCTGCTTGGTGCATCTTCTGGTTCAGATGACACAACCAAGCAGTGGGCATACACCTCCTTGCGACGCAGGTAGGCTTTAGCATCACTCTTCCAATCAGAGAACATAGTCTCCTTGGACAAAACAGGAACAGGAACGGAGTCTGAATGAGACATGGTGGGAAATGGAAAAAGAAGAGCACAGAGAGATGGGATGATAAGCTAGAACCAACTGCCAAAAATGGACAGATGGCGCCCTCAGGAGTGTGTGTGAAGAAGAGGATGTAGGTAGTGTATGTAACTGAAGCTAATGAACACCCAGTTGTAAGGCACTTTGGCCCTAATCCCAGAATCAACGGATTGACTACCGTTTGTTTTCTGGAGAATCAAAGACTACCTCGCACAGAGGATTCGTCCCAACAGTTGGTGTTCCTAACTACTAAGACTTAGGCACACACACTATAAGGGCAGAGAGCAGGAGCACAGATGGATGAAGATCTCAGGAATGAATGGAGAGATGATCAGAGGGCGGGGCCCATAACCTGTTGATCAGGCAAGCAAAGATGTCTGGAGCCAACAGTAAGAACTCTGTGATTGCATGTATGAAACTACTTGCCTGGAGCCAACAGTAAGAACTGGGGATCCAGGACAGTGCTACTCTACTTATATACCTAGAGGAACAAGGGAGTAGCTAGAATGGGAACAAAGGAATAGCTAAACTAAGACACAAGGGAGTACCCAAAATGAGAACAAGGAGTTGTTGAAGTTGGTTGTTTGGTTCGGACGAGGTAGTCAAAGTCACACGTCACATGTAGTACATATTTGCTGTGTCACATCAAATCAGGGCTTTTCGCCTCCCATCTGTGTATCTGAGTGCCTTTTCGGCCCCCATCTGAGATTCTGCGTCCAACAGGAGTCAATTACAACAACATCTTCATCTGCATTGTTCCCCGCAGCAGATAAGAATGGGTGGCCCTCGATGTCGTACTTGACCTCGTCGTCAAGATGGTTGATGGGCTCGTGGATGCGAAGAAAGTTGTGCAAAGCGCCAGCTGCGCCGACCATCAACGCCTGTTGGTGATATCTCATTTCGGGTCGGGAGACAAGGACACGAAAACATCGTTTGGTGACACCGAAAATCCGTTCAATGACATTGCGAAGCTGTGCGTGGCGTAGATTAAAAAGTTCTCGTGGGTGCTGTGGCCTGTTTCTAGCGTCAAAAGAAATTTACAAGGAGGGTGAATGGAGATAACACGTACCGCTGATTACCTTTCTTCCATTCTTTGAGGTGGTACCGGACGCCACGGTACGGCGCCAGAATCAGATCGCAATTGGGAAAGGCAGCATCCCCGAGATAATAGCATCCATCAGGTAAGGTAAATCCGTTGCGTCGAGCGCGGTTGAAAAGAAGGCTGCTATTCCTTCGTAGCCAGCCATGATATATACGAAGAGCATTTCGAAACTGCAAGCGGCGAGTGCATTCTGTGTAACGGCGCCGTGGCGGTCGCGTGAGCGAGATATGTCTTCTTGCCGTACATAAGAGTCAAAGTGTACACCATCGAGAGCGCCACGGCAGTATTTGAAAAATGGATACCATTGGGGGTTGGCACGGATCTTGTCGGGCGTAGCATCGATTGGGCTGTGGAGGTATTTGTCGAGAAATGCACCAGTGAATAGCTCCAGACCTTTGTTCACATAGCGGCTGATTGTGTCTCCAGATCGTTGGAAACATTCCTGTAGCTCCCTTTGACTGCTCCCATGTACCATCCAATAGACAAATATTGCTAGCTGCTCCTGCGCTGTCACAAACCGGCTATCAGCTAGATCTCCTGAGGCGGTCAACTCCGCCCATAGCAACGAAAACTCGAGTCCCGACATTCTAAGCTCACGGTGACAGCGGTCAGGATGCCCGGAAAGCACTTCATCAAGCCAAACTCGTCTACTGAGGATGGAGGTATGCATCGGGCGTGGCAGTGGTTTCTCGAAGCCAAGAGACTGGGACGCGAAGAAGATCACAGCATTGGCAGCCGTGTGAAGAGCAGATATGCGTCGCCGAATGATGGTGGCAATATGTCGTTTGCGTGCTGGGACGGGAGGCATAAGAGAAATACAGGAATCGATACTACAAAGACGAGTTATAAGCAAGTAGCAAGATGTGACATAATGTGACTACAATTCTGGATAAGATTCTGACAGGATTCTGGCGTACCCGATCAGTGTTGAACAGGCAAGCAAAGATGTCTGGAGCCAACAGTAAGAACTCTGTGATTGCATGTGAGAAACTACTTGCCTGGAGCCAACAGTAAGAACTGGGGATCCAGGACAATCCTACTCTACTTATATACCTAGAGGAACAAGGGAGTAGCTAGAATGGGAACAAAGGAATGGCTAAACTAAGATACAAGGGAACATCCAAAATGAGAACAAGAACACATCTGTAATAAAGGAACAACCAAATCCGGAACAAGGACAAGTAGGATCAAAGTGGAGTGATGGGATCAATGATAGGATCAGGTAGGATCAGATGAGATCAATGATGATCGGATCAAAGAAGCGCTCAATAGATCAAAGAAGATCAAAAAGGTGAGAATGTGTCTGTCCAAAACACAAAGTCCAACAATCAGGCCCTTATAGACACCGGCATTAAATGTTTGCTCCCCGCCGAGCGTGGATGAAGAGTATTTGGTTGGCGTGAGAGGTGAAGCGAAGTCGCCGAAACCAAAACTCGTGCCGGCAGTGTTGAAGTTAGCAGTGACCTTTGAGAAATAAATATCAGAAAATGGTGAAGGTCAGCAACGGTACTCACCTGATTTGTGCCGACATCAGAATATGAAGGATCTGAAGCAAAGAATAGCTCCAACTCCGCCGCGCGGAACTCAAAGTCTATGAGAGAATGCGGGGCAGAAGCGGAATTTATTGTGAAGGGATCACCACTGTGGGCTGCCGTCAATCCGCCCTGTGATGGAGCATGTGGCATCGCATCGGCAATGTGGCAAGATTCTGGTACCTTGGAAGATATCGGAGCAAGCGGCGTCAAGTCGACGATGTGGGAAGAAGTGGGCACTGCGGAAGTTAGTGCAGCAAGTGGCGTCGAGTTGGCAAACTGGGAGGAAGGGGAAACCTCGGAAGAAGGCAGCGCAGCGTCAGTAATTGATGGCGGGGGAGCTGTCATCAGCTCGGCACTGACAGCAGCTGCCTGTGTCGACCCGCGCCGTGGTGAGAGTACTCGACCAGAAGACGTTGCCTGGAGGAGGGGTTCGTCAGTCGCTGGAGTTTTATTACCACTATGTTTGTGCTTAGTTGTTCCCTTGGCTGCCGAAAGCTCGGTTTGAAGACCTTTGAGTGCCACCTTGGCTTCGTCGTACTGATGTTGCAATTCGGCTGTGCGGGAAATTTGCTCCGAGGATGCATGGGCTTTCGCAACGGTGTTGGATCAACGCTGGACATTGCGGCCAGTTCGATGTCACAGATTGTTTGAGTTGTTGCCGAGGACACCGGTCTCAAGGCTATTGTTGAGCTCACGTGCGGTCTTGAAATCGACAATCCGTGCGCTGAAAAAGCGGATATGTATATTTAAAACTGAACTGAATGATCAAGCTCACTGTTCAATTGATTCGTAAAATGATAACTTGACACCAGTTTTCTGATTCGTCCAATGATGTTGGCCTTCATTGAGGTTTGTCGTCGAGTCGGTGATATCCCAGTCTGAGGGCGTGATGTGAGAACGGGACTTGATCAGCAAGGGAAGAATGTTGGAGAAAATGGCTGAACCCGGAATCGAACCGGGGACCTCTAGGTAATTGCGCTACCAGTGCTCTTACCAACTGAGCTATTCTGCCTATAGTGTGAAAGGAACAAATCCATACTTCAACAAAGAATCCAGGGATACTGCAGTTTGTGCCTCCACCAATCTGACAGAGAATGAATGAACAAATCACGAAGATCAATGGGAATTGAACCTTGAACTTTCTTAATTTTTAAGCCCGTAATCCACGCGGTGAATCGATCAACATCTTCCTGAGTCTTCATGTACGGGAATTCCATGAGACGGCTGAATTCAGCTTCATTCACGTATGGCTTCAGTCCGTGCACACCCCTAAGAATGTATGTTATATCCCGTGTCGCCAGAGGGTGCGGAAGAAGTGGAGGTACGGAAGGACCAGAGGATCCAGAGGTTGTAATAATGAGTTAGTATAACACCACGTAGGTCTCGGGTGTACAAACTACCTTGAGTGCTGGGACTAAGGAGAGAACGACGAGGGAGCAAAGCAGAAGGCAAAGCACGTTAATTATCAAACTGAAGTACCGGATGTAACTAACACGTATTTAAGCTAAGTACGGAGAAATAAGAAGTATAGTAATAAGACAATAAGAACAATAAAGACAATAAGGAAAAGCATATGGTGCATAGGTCATAAGAACAGAAAGAAGATGGGAAACGCTCAGAAGACTTCACTGCATAAAAACCCGTTATACTGCAGCCAAGGCTGCAGCGGAGGTATGGATACCGGAACTCCGGAAGTACGGAAAAACCGGAGACCGGGGGAACTGGGGGTTCCGATTATGCACGGATATAACAAGACGCGCCAGAGGGCAATAGTACCGCTTCGACCTCCATCTCATCATCTGATGACAGAATCTCGATGCACCCTGCTGATTCGCGTGTCTTAACAGCGGCGGCGCGCGGAGGTGAGCAAAGATCAATGAGATATTGGTCAGAACGAGGCTCCGCTTTGACGCGAACAAATGGCTCAGAAGCCTCTGACTTGACAATGACAGAATCTGTCAGTCACGTTGAGACTGGCAGTACACCGCGGTCACGTAGAAATTGTCGAAGATGGGCCAGATCAACCCAGTCCAGGCCTAGGAAGACGCTGGGATTGGCCGCCACGAATATGGCTGTAAATTGCTGCTGCGGGTCGAGAAACTTGATCAGTCTCAACACCAGAAGAGATGCACCCACTCAACGGCGACGTCCGCACTGGAGATTCAGGCCGACTCGGAATGCGCTGGGAATCGAGATGTTTATGGGCTGGTCACCCTGTTGACAGCGTCAAGGCGGCGACGTACTCTTCCTATAAGTCTTTGCGCTCCTCCTGGTCGGCCGAAAGTCAATGGTGCGGATTAGCTCGAGGTATTTTCTATCTTCTCTTCAACGGACTTTTACCTATTTGACTCGTTTGTAATTGTCTCTGATGCTGGCTGATTTCGCACGGGCTCTGGTGATGCGAGAGTACACGTGTCAGCCATCCCTAATTTGTATTCACATAAATTGTGACTTCAATGTAACAGAGAGGGGTCTCCCCGGCTTCCTTCCCCCCCCCATCTGCATAGGATCAACAAGTCTTTAAGTCTAGCGAGCGCAACATCGAGTACGCGAGGTCCAGAAGCGGACGGAGTTTTCCTGTCTCAGAGTTCTACCAAGTTAAGCATTCCAGTCTCACATATTACATCTTATTGCTTGGTGATTGTAGCTATCGCTCTTTTACCGACCTTCCGCCTCTGGTCGCCGAACCGACCAACACCCTCTTCTACACCGGAGGTACCAGAGGTCGGAGGTATGCTTAGCATTCTGCATGGATGTAACACGCGTAGAAAGCACAACTGCTTTACCTCGTTGACGGGTACCTCCAACTCAAGCGCGACAGGCCCTTAAACTCTGGGACGACACCGGGAGGTTGGCAGATTGAGGTAATTGGGCTAGATGGTACGTTACAGTCATGTTCACCACGTCCCGCCACTAATCCTTCATAGAGTATGGTTCCCGCCACTTCGTCCACGCCAGTGATGCTAAACGCACCAACGAAACCCTTCTCCGGCACGGCTACATCGGTGCGAGCCCCGAGAAGGTCTCCCTCGCCTTTTCAATCCGCCTTTTCGAGATCTTCCGCCAGATCCATCGTGTCTGCCCTTGTTACAGCATCGGCGGACTTAGCACGACACTCACGAATCTCCACGAATGGCCCCGTCGATCACCGCTTGCAGAACAACTATCGAACATATATGATGCCTACCTCCAGGTTCTGCGCGCGGTCGAGGCTCGTGCACACACAGTGTTGGGCCAAGACGCCTCCTGGTACATCAAGAATGTGTGCCCACCGTGCATGTACCAGACACAGAATGAGCCGCCGCTTCGATTTTCGTGGATGGGATGTATGGACGAAAACAACTCGCTCAAGTTAGTCGACGCGACGTTTCGTGCCGGTACTGCGCATCCTGATGATCGAGCATCGACTTCCTTTCGCTGGTTGACGCCAGCGCAAGTTGATGTATTCAAAGATGAGGTGGCGAACTCTCAAAAGGTGCGTGCTTTCGAAACTCAAGTCTATTCCTGCTGAATTTCATTATAGAATGCACGCTCCAAGAAGAAGGCAGCCACGGCCGCGACTACCAACGCTGCCCCATCTGTGTCCACCGCCTCACCCACCGTCACTGCCCTGCCAGCCGATGTCCTGCCAACGCCTGTCGCATCCACCGCATCACCCACAGTCGCTGCCAATGTCTCACCAAACACCTCATCAGACCCAGAACCAGCGCCTGTCGGCACCGAATGTTGAACAGGCAAGCAAAGATGTCTGGAGCCAACAGTAAGAACTCTGTGATTGCATGTATGAAACTACTTGCCTGGAGCCAACAGTAAGAACTGGGGATCCAGGACAGTGCTACTCTACTTATATACCTAGAGGAACAAGGGAGTAGCTAGAATGGGAACAAGGGAATAGCTAAACTAAGATACAAGGGAACATCTAAAATGAGAACAAGAACACATCTGTAATAAAGGAACAACCAAATCCGGAACAAGGACAAGTAGGATCAAAGTGGAGTGATGGGATCAATGATAGGATCAGGTAGGATCAGATGAGATCAATGATGATCGGATCAAAGAAGCGATCAATAGATCAAAGAAGATCAAAAAGGTGAGAATGTGTCTGTCCAAAACACAAAGTCCAACACTCCTCCGGGACGAGACCAGTCTCGCCATTCATCTCCCCCGCAATCCTATCATAACACGCAACTTATCCACAGTGGGACTAGGCAGCGGTTTCGTCAGGATGTCAGCAAGTTGCTCCTGGGTGTGAACATATTCAACACCAATGAATCCCTTGGCAACTTGGTCACGAAGCCAGTAATGAGCAAGGTCAAGATGCTTCATGCGACCATGGTGCTCAGGATTTTTGGAGACACAAATAGCAGACTGATTGTCCATGCAAAGAGGGGAGGCACCAGACACTCCATAGCCCAACTCCAATAGCAGATTCCGAATCCACATAATCTCCTTCCCAGCGTCAACACCAGCAATGTATTCAGCTTCGGTTGTGGAAAGGGAGACAGTGGATTGGAGTTTGCTTCTCCAGCTCACTGGACCACCATTCATCATCACCAAGTAACCACCAGTGCTTTTGCCAGTATCTCGGCATCCACCATGATCAGCGTCGGTGTAGGTAATGAAGGGATGTGGTGAGGGGGATGAGATTTGGAATAGGTGATGCGGTAGTCAAGGGTGCCTTTGATGTAGCGGAAGAGATGTTTGACGGCTTTCCAGTGAGCTTCACCAGGATTGGAGTTGAAGCGTGCAAGGACACCAACAGTGTGGGAGATGTCAGCACGAGTTTGGGTGGACAAGTACATCAGAGAGCCAACAGCAGACAAATAGATGCCGCCATACTGCTTGGCTTCCTCCTCAGTCTTGGCGCCCATCTCCTTGGTCAAAGTAAGACCAGGGAGCATTGGAGTGGTGACAGGATGGCAATCAGACATGTTGAACTGCTCAAGCATGTTAACAGCATATTGTCGCTGGGAAAGGTGGATGTCTCCAGTATCTGAGTCACGCTCAATCTTGACACCCAACAGGAACTCTGTGGGGCCAAGATCCTTGACTTTGAATGAGGAGCCAAGTTGAGCAATGACTCGGTCAATGTCAGCATCGTGCTTACCACAGATCATGCCGTCATCGACATAGATGGGGAGGATGATGCGTACAGTGCCATCGTCAAAGACGTAACACGAGCGATCAGACTGGAGACACTTGAAACCCATAGCAACAAGCTTTTCACTCAGCTTCTTGTTCCACTGTCGACCAGCCTGCTTAAGCCCATAAAGAGACTTGCGCAGTTTAAGAAGCTGGCCACGCTCTCCTTGAGGGAATCCTTCTGGTTGAGTCATATAGACATCTTCCTCCAGATCCCCATTCAGGTAAGCAGACGAAAAATCAATGGAACGAAGTTTGAGCTCATGCTGAGCAGCCAAAGCAAGGATGATGCGCAATGTGGAAGGTCTGAAGGTAGGGGAGAAGATCTCGTTGTAGTCAATGCCAAAACGCTGGCCACGACCATCTGCAACGAGTCTCGCCTTGTAGCGCTCAATAGAGCCATCAGACTTGTGCTTGATGACAAAGACCCACTGAGAGCGAATGGGCTTCACATCTGGAGGTGCATCCACAACATCCCAAGTGCAGTTCTCCAAAAGAGAGTTAATCTCAGAGACTGCAGCTTCTTCCCAAAGATGAGCATCTGTACGCCGTAGTGCTTCATGATAAGTGCGAGGATTGCCAGAATGCACAGCAGATCGTGCTAACTGCACATGGGCATAGTTTGCAGCTTGAAGCAAGTAACTCGACGGATCGCCTTCATGAGCAACAATGAGAGCACTACCTGGTCTGAGCAGCAATTCATCATCACTGCCAGAGTCAGGAGCTACAGCTGGTGCGGGTGCAGCAGGCTCATCATCGCTGTCAGAGTGAACAGCAGGGGTAGGTTCACGCGCTTTCCACCACTCCCTGGATGGCTGGTGCACAGTTGTCTGACCGTGGAAGCGGCGACGTGCTGCAACACCAATGGGAGATGGAGGTTGTGGTGGTTGCTCAGGTTCATCATCAGGCAAATCCGGAGTGTGAGGGCGAGTAGATGGCGGTGAATGTGGAGGGGAAGGAGCTAAATTAGGGGGATTTGGCGGTGGTGCAGGGGGTGCTCGATGAACACCAGAAATATCTTCATCATCTCCCCCATCATCGTGCACCACTGGCAGCAAAGCGGGAGGAAGATTGACAAAGTCAGATGAAGGAGCTCCAGGACATTGCTGCATGAGTGCAGGCTTATTCCCAGGATAATAGCGCTCATCAAAGACAGCGCACTCTGATGTGACCATCTTTCTGGTCACAGGGTTGTAGAACAACCAGCCCTTGTATTCTGTAGGATAACCCACAAAAATACACTTCTGGAAGTGAATGCCAGAAGCATCCCGTTTGTCTCGTTGCACATGCACATAGGCAAGGCAGCCCCACACACGGAGGTGTGTCACATCTGGCTTCACATTGTACCACAGCTCATATGGAGTAGTGTCCTCTGGAATGTGAGCATGTGGATGCATGTTTGCAACATGAATATAAGCAGCCACTGCAAGCGCTCTGAAAGAGGGCGGCAGGTTTGCCTCATGGAGCATAGCCGTTGAGTGCTCATCAACTGTACGATTGCCACGTTCAGCAGTCCCGTTCTGTTGTGGTCTGTTCCTCGTCGAATGACGGCGCACAATGCCCTCAGAGGCGAGATAGTTCTCAAACTCCTTAGACATGTACTCCCCACCTTCATCGTCCTGGAAGGCCTTGATTTTACGTCCAAAGTGATTCTCAGCATGTTGAACAGGCAAGCAAAGATGTCTGGAGCCAACAGTAAGAACTCTGTGATTGCATGTATGAAACTACTTGCCTGGAGCCAACAGTAAGAACTGGGGATCCAGGACAGTGCTACTCTACTTATATACCTAGAGGAACAAGGGAGTATCTAGAATGGGAACAAAGGAATAGCTAAACTAAGATACAAGGGAGTATCCAAAATGAGAACAAGGAGTTCTTGTTCCCAATGCAGAACAAGGAGTTCTTGTTCCAAATCCGGAACAAGGACAAGTAGGATCAAAGTGGAGTGATAGGATCAATGATAGGATCAGGTAGGATCAGATGGGATCAATGGTGATCGGATCAAAGTAGCGATCAATGGATCAAAGAAGATCAAAAAGGTGAGAATGTGTCTGTCCAAAACACAAAGTCCAACACTCCTCCGGGACGAGACCAGTCTCGCCATTCATCTCCCCCGCAATCCTATCATAACACGCAACTTATCCACAGTGGGACTAGGCAGCGGTTTCGTCAGGATGTCAGCAAGTTGCTCCTGGGTGTGAACATATTCAACACCAATGAATCCCTTGGCAACTTGGTCACGAAGCCAGTAATGAGCAAGGTCAAGATGCTTCATGCGACCATGGTGCTCAGGATTTTTGGAGACACAAATAGCAGACTGATTGTCCATGCAAAGAGGGGAGGCACCAGACACTCCATAGCCCAACTCCAATAGCAGATTCCGAATCCACATAATCTCCTTCCCAGCGTCAACACCAGCAATGTATTCAGCTTCGGTTGTGGAAAGGGAGACAGTGGATTGGAGTTTGCTTCTCCAGCTCACTGGACCACCATTCATCATCACCAAGTAACCACCAGTGCTTTTGCCAGTATCTCGGCATCCACCATGATCAGCGTCGGTGTAGGTAATGAAGGGATGTGGTGAGGGGGATGAGGATTTGGAATAGGTGATGCGGTAGTCAAGGGTGCCTTTGATGTAGCGGAAGAGATGTTTGACGGCTTTCCAGTGAGCTTCACCAGGATTGGAGTTGAAGCGTGCAAGGACGCCAACAGTGTGGGAGATGTCGGCACGGGTTTGAGTGGACAAGTACATCAGAGAGCCAACAGCAGACAAGTAGATGCTGCCATACTGCTTGGCTTCCTCCTCTGTTTTAGCGCCCATCTCCTTGGTCAAAGTAAGACCAGGGAGCATTGGAGTGGTGACAGGATGGCAATCAGACATGTTGAACTGCTCAAGCATGTTAACAGCATATTGCCGCTGGGAAAGATGGATGTCTCCAGTATCTGAGTCACGCTCAATCTTGACACCCAACAGGAACTCTGTGGGGCCAAGATCCTTGACTTTGAATGAGGAGCCAAGTTGAGCAATGACTCGGTCAATGTCAGCATCGTGCTTAGCACAGATCATGCCGTCATCAACATAGATGGGGAGGATGATGCGCACAGTGCCATCGTCAAAGACATAGCATGAGCGATCAGACTGGAGACACTTGAAACCCATAGCAACAAGCTTTTCACTCAGCTTCTTGTTCCACTGACGACCAGCCTGCTTGAGCCCATAAAGAGACTTTCGCAATTTGAGAAGCTGGCCACGCTCTCCCTGAGGGAATCCTTCTGGTTGAGTCATATAGACATCTTCCTCCAGATCCCCATTCAGGTAAGCAGACGAAAAGTCAATGGAACGAAGTTTGAGTTCATGCTGAGCAGCCAAAGCAAGTATGATGCGCAGTGTGGAGGGTCTGAAGGTAGGGGAGAAGATCTCGTTGTAGTCAATGCCAAAGCGCTGGCCACGACCAATAGGTGGCTGGGCAGGGGGTGTGACAGCAGGTGCAGCCACAGTTGATGAGGGGGGTGGAAGAGGTGGAGTTGCAGCCAGTGCAAGGCCAGAAATCGGATTGATTTGGCTGGTGTCACCTTCCTGATGAGCAGTCCTAAATGCCTGGTGATTGGCATAGGCCTCTTCAATTGCCTTCACCTCGAGGTCTGTGGGAGACTGCTCGAACGGTGCTTTGAGAACAGCAAATTGCTCATCAGGAAGGGCCATGAGAAGAACCACAGCTTGTAGTTCCTCGTCTGCTTTTTCAAGGTCAAACTCAGGAGACCTGGAGTCCCTGAGCAAACGCATAGCAGCAGCAACACGACCAGTCAGAGACATCAAAGTCTCACTCTCCCGAAGGCGAATGGATGTCAATGTTCTGTAGGCATTGAAGCGAGCTCCAGCCTTCCTTGGAGCAAAGAGTGACTCCAAGGCATCCCACATAGCTTTGGGATCGTCGTCATGCTGCTTAACGAGGGGCTTGACATCTGCACCCAACATGGACCACAGAATGCCAGCACACTTCTCTCTGCTTGGTGCATCTTCTGGTTCAGATGACACAACCAAGCAGTGGGCATACACCTCCTTGCGACGCAGGTAGGCTTTAGCATCACTCTTCCAATCAGAGAACATAGTCTCCTTGGACAAAACAGGAACAGGAACGGAGTCTGAATGAGACATGGTGGGAAATGGGGGAAAGAAGAGCGCAGAGAGATGGGATGATAAGCTAGAACCAACTGCCAAAAACGGACAGATGGCGCCCTCAGGAGTGTGTGTGAAGAAGAGGATGTAGGTAGTGTATGTAACTGAAGCTAATGAACACCCAGTTGTAAGGCACTTGGGCCCTAATCCCAGAATCAACGGATTGACTACCGTTTGTTTTCTGGAGAATCAAAGACTACCTCGCACAGAGGATTCGTCCCAACAGTTGGTGTTCCTGACTACTAAGACTTAGGCACACACACTATAAGGGCAGAGAGCAGGAGCGCAGATGGATGAAGATCTCAGGAATGAATGGAGAGATGATCAGAGGGCGGGGCCCATAACCTGTTGAACAGGCAAGCAAAGATGTCTGGAGCCAACAGTAAGAACTCTGTGATTGCATGTATGAAACTACTTGCCTGGAGCCAACAGTAAGAACTGGGGATCCAGGACAGTGCTACTCTACTTATATACCTAGAGGAACAAGGGAGTAGCTAGAATGGGAACAAGGGAATAGCTAAACTAAGATACAAGGGAACATCTAAAATGAGAACAAGAACACATCTGTAATAAAGGAACAACCAAATCCGGAACAAGGACAAGTAGGATCAAAGTGGAGTGATGGGATCAATGATAGGATCAGGTAGGATCAGATGAGATCAATGATGATCGGATCAAAGAAGCGATCAATAGATCAAAGAAGATCAAAAAGGTGAGAATGTGTCTGTCCAAAACACAAAGTCCAACACCGAATCGGGTCAATATGACATTATTTATTATTGTAAATTACGAGGAAAATAAACAAGGTGGGGAATACGAGCTTACGAGGTTGAGGTCCCAGGTTTTGGTAAATTTTCCAGGTTGAACTCTGAGGTTTTATCACTATTTGAAGGTTGAGGTTTCATCACGCAAGACGAAGGTTGCAGTTACCATGACAATAGTTGAGAATGAGGTACGAGGTTGTGCTAAGTAGATCATATGATTTGTTATGACATATTGATGGTTGCAGATAACATAGGTGGTTGCAGACAAATTAAATACTATATTTTAATTAAAATGTTCAAATTCAAGGATGCTGTAAATTTGATGGCTGCCTTGAAAATTGATGGATGCTCGTATTAAAGTGGTACAATTGATGGCTGTCTATATTTGGCTTTAGATGTTGCCTGGTTGCTTGGAACACCAATATTTCATAAATTTGAAAGCATTGGCTTTTCGAAAGTATTTTGCGTTTTGCCAGCCAACCAGGCCACCAATCGAGAAATGGTATATACAAATCTTATAGCCCTTAATAAGCTCTACAACATGCGGGAAATTTTCCTTTTTGGGATACTAACACCTTTGTCCAAAAAAGGAAATTTCTTCGGTTTTGCTCCATACTTGGCCGTTTTGGATGTTCTAACTTTGCAGGACCAATGTCTTATCTTTCTTGAAGGGAATCAGGATATCCTACAGCTCAACCACTAATAATCTTGTCTACAAAAGCAAATTTCATCAAAATCTCAGTATTTCACTGAATATTTGGCCGTTTTAGATGTTCTAACTTCACAGAGATGAAGTTTCATGTCTTTTGAAAAGACTCACAACAGATTATGGCCCAACACAGTATCTCCTAGTAACATAAGAGTTACTCAGGCAGCACAATTTGGACGATTGAGTTTAAAGTTGGTTTACTCAAGTCTAATTGACAAGTAAGTCCAGCATAAAAAATCTTCCACTTACCTGCAGCGTTCTCACCTGCTTAGGTTGTAACGAGGACGCAGGAGTGCGACCACCCTCTGGGTCGAAAGTGTCGCGGCTTCTCGGGTAGTGTAAGGGCAACCTCAAGGCCTGAGAAGCTCAGGGTCCTGGCGAGGGGAATTCAAAGTATAGATACAAATAAGGTAAAGAAAGTACAATAGTAACACACCTGGCAAGGAGAATCCGAAGAGAAGAAACTCTAAAGATTTCCATGCCAGGCCGTGGGTATAAATAGCTACTGACTATGACCATGTGACTGAAGTAATCTACAAAGGTCACAGGCCCGGTCACAAGCACAGTGCCACCTAAGGTCGGGGTACCAGAGGAGCAGGGGCATGGGAGTAAACCAGGTACACCACCAACCTATCTCCATTTTGAATTGATGTCGATGAGATGACTTGAAAATGATGCGGCCGCCTGAACTTGTATTGACCGCGAATATATTCAATTTCGATGTCGGACTATTGATATTGAATGGACGTCCTTTCGGCGTCGATTATGCGTCACATGAAACATCAAAGCAATGCAGAAGAACGATATAAAGTCACAGTCGCGGATTTGCAAGCCGGAGATTTGTGGCATCAATGGTTGATCAATGGGCTTGAGACACAACGAGAAACAATTGTCTGCTACAACTGTACCTGTGTGAAGGGCGTGTCTGCCGATGCTATTGACCCTTTGGCCCATTTTCAAGTTGGATTTTAGATGTTGCTGTATTTTTCTTCTATTTTATTGAAACCCCCTCCTCTCGGCAGAGTGTTACCCTCCATGGCAGCACAGTACCGCTTAGCGTCACGTTGGTCACACTTCTTCACTTGCTCGACTCCGACTCCCAGTTGTTTAACGACTCGGGACTCAGACTCAGACGTTACTTATGATATCTCTCGCTACTCCAACTATATGTTATCAATATACAAGCTTCTATTCTCGTCTCTGCCTCTTTTGTTTGCGCCTGTTCTGCCTGTTTGGATTGACCGGCAAATCCTCATCTTCTTCATCGGCGAGAACTTCTTCATCCGAACTCTCAGAACCTGAGTACTGCTCTGCATCGCTTTCTTGCCCGTCCTCCTCCAGGTCCTCACCTCTTGCTACTGCTAACTCTGCCGCAGCTGCTTCAGCGGCTGCCAACTCTGCTTCACGCTTCTTCTCTGCCGCAGTTGCTTTCCGCTTTTCTGCTGTCTTCTTCCACTTCTTCGTCCAAAGTCCTCGCGCTTTTTTGGCTGCCTCTTTATGAAAGGCTGTATGATTGTGACGGATGCGAAGGACGTCGAGATCCGGCACAATTCAGACAGCAGAGGGAACTGGCGTAAGTGGTAGATTGAACGAGACACGTATCTACTGACAGCTAGGTTTATATACGACGGAACAGGAGGCAGTGCATAATTTGATGGAAAGCATGTGGATGCGGGACGGCACGGCATAAAGGCATAAGAGATCAGCGAAAAGTAAGCATAAAATAATCAGCAGGCAGCCCATGGGCTTCACGGACGAATATTTCTGTTACATACGCCCTCCAGATCGTTTCTTGGAACGATCTCCAATTTTTTCGAGCACGAGTGAATCAAATGAACCGTGAGAAGACCATCCTGCTTTACTCGTGTCCCTAGCACTTGAGCCGTTCATAGCTGACCTCTCGTCGGCATTTTCTACGGGCTTGGTGGTGCGTGTTTTAATGGACTTTGAGTCGTCTTCACTAGCAGCATTCTGGGACGATTCCAGTACAGGTTCATAATCAAAATTCAGCACACCAATTGGCAGGGTGTCGAGCACTTCGGTGCTCTCAAGCAGAGCGGATTCGGCAGAACTCAGTTGAGCACTGTGAGTACCAAATCCAGGCGGCTTTCCCCTTTGATCAGACTTCACATTTGTTGTAGTGGGACAATTACGAGCCAAATGTCCCAGTTCTTCACATGTGAAGCAGAGACCTTGGGCAAGCATCTCATTGCGCCGCTTTGCTGAGCGTTTCTTTTCCTTCCCAGATTCGCTACTGGGAACCTCAGCAAAAGATACTTGCATCTGATTCTTCAGGGCAATGCGCCCTCCAGCACGATCACTGGTGTGCTGCTTGGAGGCATTTTTTCGAGTCTTTGAGTCGGCAACACTCGACTCCGAGGAATCCGAGCCAGAATCAAGATTCCGCACAATTTCGCCACGTTCCGCAGCTCGCACGACTTCATCCCAGGTAGAAATCTCAGGGTCAAGATCCTTACGATACATCTCCTGCCGGATGTCTGCGCACAAGCTGTTCCACAATTTCACAACCTTCTCTTGGCCTTCAGCCAAGCCAATAGTGTTGTAAATTTGCGAAAATTCAGCAACGAGAGCTGCGACCGTTTTCTTGTTCTGAATGCAACACGCGAGCCGTTTTCTCTGCTTACTTCGGAAGTCAACAGGGAAACAGAACTCAAACAGCTCAAGATAGAACTTTTCGAGACGGTAAGAGTCTTCATCACGCACGACGATTTGATTATACAAATCACGCACCTTGCCTTCAAGGTAGTAAGACAGGTAGAAGACCTGGTCGCGAGATCGAACACGACCCATCTTGACGTACGCAGAACCCTCGCGCACGAAACGATGGAATGCATTCGCATCTGGTTCACCACTGTATTTGGTAGGGGGAATCGGCTTCAAAAGCATTCGCTTTTTATTGCGGCTTTGAGAAGACAGATGAGTCTGGGGCAAAGAGGTGGAGGTATGCCTTCTGATGTCGCCGGAACCATTGGTGTTCCGCGAGCTGGATTCGTCATCCGAGCTCGAGCCCGAGGGACTGTCTGATGGCTCGGAAGAAGGTGGGTTGTGGCTCGACCTGCCGGCACCACAAGTCGCTTTGTCTAAAAAGCTTCCAGCCGCAATTCGGCTCGGAGTTGCCTCGCGAGGCTGCTTTGAGCTGGACTTCCTCGCGGACTTATCACTTCGAATCAAGTCTGCGATGTTTTGTTCAACGGCACGCTTCGCCTTACTGGAAGGCTTCTTCGAATCGAACTGTTCAGGTACGTCTGATTGTCTCAGTCGGCGGAGCTCACTCTCGAGCTCAGTAATTCGTTCGGTGTCCGCCTGGCCAGGCTGGTTCATACCCTTGGCTTTAGGCAAGGGGTCTGTCAGGTCCCGTGCCAGGACCAACCAGATCACGGTACAAATCTCACGGTCAACTCCTCGGATCCGACTTGCAAATCTGTATCGTCCTATTGGACTCTATTGTTTCAAGTTCGTTCTTATTGTTCTTACATGTTACATCCGTGCATAATGCTAAGCATACATCCGATCTCCGGAACCTCCGGATTTTCCGTCCTCCGACTTGCGGAGCTTCATTGGAGATTTTGGAAACAATCAGTATGTCTTCTGCCACACTATCTATCCTCCATCCCAACCTCCGCCAACCTCCGAATTAACCTCCGACCATCCACACTATTCTCCGTCATTTTCCCGCCGACTTCATTCCGGCTATCACGCTCCTTTCCGCCAATCCCGTATCCTGCCATTCGGCAATTCCTCGTGGGCCAAAGCACACACGTGTTTTCGGTCCTAACCTCCGATGCTGGCTCATGTCCGCCTCATGCATCACCTTCTATGTTTTATGCCTTATGCATTCCTCTTCTCTTACTATTGTTCTAATTGTTCTCTTATTGTTCTTATTGTCTTGTACCGTACTTCCTTACCTTTATTGGGATTCTCCGTAATTACTATAAAGCATCCCTTGTAGCTTTCTCTTTCTTCAGTTTGTAAATAAACGTTTCTTTCGTGCCTAATCCTCCGACCTCCGAGTCTCTCTCCCTTCGGCAACGCTAGGCCTCCAACTTAGCACTCCGGAAGTTCGCCCTAAAACCTCCGGACCTCCGCCACTTCTTGTCCAGTCCCGTCCGTGCCAAGAAGACCACACTTACCCTTAATCTACCTGTGGTAATAGTGTTTCCGATATTCCGTGTAAACATCCGGTACATCTGACGTTTGACTTCCGGCATAACCTCCGGACTTCCGAACCTCCGATCTCTCGTCCCCCCGGAACCCTCTTATTTCCCTTCCACCTCCGCTTTCCTCCCTACTCCCGGCACGGGATATAACAGTATTTACAAACTCACCTTCCTGGCATTGGAACATGTCTTCTTCTTCGTCCGACAACACTCCTCTCGCCTCCCCAACAATCGCGTTCTCTCCGTCTGGGGATGAGGAGCGCATGTCTGTCCTCTTCACACCTGGTTCTACATCAGCCTTTTCTAGCGACAAATCGGAGTCGAATTCTTCCACCGATTGCGTCTCCAACAACACAGTCCCACGATCTTCCGACCTGGAAATCACTGGTCGCGGAGGTTTTTGGGGTTCAGGACTTTCCAGGCTCGACTCTACGTTTTCTCCGGTCTTAGGACCACTTCCGGTATTTTCCACTCCGATCCTCGGAACTTCCGGAAGTAATGAAGACACTCCTGGACGTTCTGTCCCAACCGGTGTTTGGTACCCTTCCACTACTCCGGATCCTCAAGCGTCTTCACAGTCGGGAACTGTATCTCCGCAGTCTCCGCACGCTTCCGGAGGTAACCACATCGATGTTGATGAAGATTTTCCCTGTCGCAATGAACATCGTTCCGCTTCCTCTTCCGAATTCCAGCCACCTCTCTTCTTTGACGGGTCAGATCCGTCCGAGCTATCGCCATTCCTTGTCCAGTGTTACTCGCACTTTGCGGATTTTCCGCTGGACTTCCGAACGGACGATGACAAAATAGCTTGCATCCGCTCGTTTCTCCGCGGTGAAGCAGCTCGGATGTTCGACACCTCCGACGACTCTAGGGTGCCGCAGCATCTGGCTTGGAGAGGAGAGCTTTCCGTCTTCGTGGCGGAACTTCGTGACATTTTCGGTCGTTATGACTGGGTCGGTCACGCGGAGGATGGTCTTCGAAGGCTTCGGATGAAGACACCCGATCGTATTGGTCCTTTCCTTGTTCGTTTTGACGAACTCACCGCAAAGCTTGACTGGGGTGGTCCTGCACTCCGTCATGCCCTCTTCTCTGCTCTTCCGCTCCGCATTACTTCGGAGTTATTGGAGCCGGATATCTATCCCGGCACCATGGATGGACTTCGGGCTGCTATCCAGCGCCTTGATGCCGAGTTTTGGCAAAGTCCCCGAGGGCAGGAGCTAGCGTTGAGGGAAGGTCAAGATCGGCCTATACAGGATTCCGGAGTCACCGCCGGTAATGGTTCAGCTCGCACTTCGCGCCGCAGAACTCCCGAGACTTCCGCTTCGGAAGTTCGCACCGGAAGTTCGCGCGCCTTTTCAATAGGCTTCCGCACCATTCCGTCTGGTGTTACCACCTCTCCGTCCATATTCGCTACCGCCCGGGCCACCACGCCGCAACGTGGTGGACCCTCACGTCAACGTCCTCGTCGACCTGTTCACAATTCCAACAGGACCTCCGAGGGTGAGCGGGAGCGTCGGAGAAGCCCAAATCCATGCACGTTCTGTGCTGGACATCAATCCACCTCGTGCGCGAATCATCCGAACGTGAACCAGTGAGCGACATGAAGACATTCCCGTCCGGACGTCTGCGTAAGACTCCCGGACGTACAAAACACGCATTCATTCTTTTCCGCCGCACTCTCCGATCTGTTGTTGACAGGTTCGGAGGTGTACAAATATGCTATCATCTGGAATGCCGCGGAATTCAACTTCCGATATGAACTTTCGATTTATCTGTTTCGCAACGTGTACTTATATATTCAATGAAAGGTTCAATTTCTACTTCCGGATCCTCCGAAAGTGGACGAAAGTTCATCCCACCGGAAGTTCTCTTAAAAAATCCCCTTAAATCTCCGGCATCTCCATCCCGTTAATCGACAATTCCTTGTCACCCACATCCATTTTGTTGAAGTTTCCATCTTCCGGAAAACTTGCGTCATCGAGTTCTGATTCTCCACGGAACTAGCTATCGGATACCTGAAGCACCATCACAGACCAAGTCCGTTGACTTGGCGATCGGGAGCCTTCTACCATTTCCACGCTACTCCAAAGAGTTTTTAGTGTGCACACGACCGACTCTCTAAAGTCGGATATTGTCCGGTTTCCCACATACGGGAAAGCTTATCGCCTTTGCCGGCAGTTCTGTCGCCTTCAACAAAGAGATCCTTAGGTCTCATCGCCATCGGCGACTCGTTCGATCTCACGAACACTTCCGAGACTTCCGTCTCCGGGATTTTCATCCGCGGAGCACCGTCTCACACCTTCGTTGGAATTCTTCATTGAATGTCCAGCCGTCTTCCGAGACAACTTCCGCTCATCACCGGAAATTCTGGTTCGCCAACCTCCGCTGAGCACTACGTCCATTTTCGTAGCCTCTAGCTCCGCTCCTGGACCATACCCTGAAGCACTTCCGCTTCACGATTATCCGACTTCCTTCAGCACCTTGCCTTGGATTCGTCGGTTTTCGACTTTTCAGCAGCGGACATGAACTCCCTTCATGTCTCCGCTATCAATTACCTTTTCTTGGTTCATCACGCCTACCTTGCCGGTTCCGGAATTCACCATCAAATTTCCGTGCACTACCGAGATTGCGGAGATTCATAACTTCCGCGATCTCCTGTCGGAAGACTTCTACGCACTCTTTTAGTCCAGTTGCTGATTCGACAATACGAACCAGAACTCCCTGAACTTCCGTTTACGGAGTTCACGGTTCTACGTCCTACGCGGTTACCTTCCGCGCTTCGACAATAGACTATCTGGAGCCAGAACATCGTCGGAAGTTTTTCCTTCTCCGATGTTATGTTTGCTCTTCCGTGCAACATTCCAACGGCAACAATTGGCACATCTTCATCGCCGCCCTCTCTTGGCATCAATCCTGGCGATTTATCTAGCTTCATATCATTCCTTCTTCATGAGGAATGATCTTCCGATATGGTCGTGTTCTTTTGAACATCCAAATAGCACGCGTCGATGGCAAAGGTCTTTCGTTCAAATCCTCGGAGGTTTGTTTCGTCGGAGGCCCAAACTTCCGCGGACTTATCTGGGGCAATTCGAACTGGAAGGAACCTTACGGCTGTATTACATTCGGGGATTGGCAACCTCCGAATCAAACCGCCGGTCGTCGCTTGGTTCACGACCAGCATAAAATCCGTTGCATTAATGCATTAGAGATCACTCAATGCATTAACTTCCGGTCTCGATGTAGCCCGGGATTCATGGATATCAAAATCCATCGAATGTTGTGCTCAGATCGAGCATCCTCCGGTTTTCTTGAAAACAAACCAAAAATAGCAGTACAGGCACTACTGGCAGCGATGGGAATCGAACCCAAGATTCTATTGGCCTGTCACGTGACAAAGTCAAGAGAATAACCATTGCACCAAAGTGGCTACAGCATTACTGGTTTCAACATCAAGTAACCGATGATTTTCTGGTCTACTCCAGAAAATAACTTGGATTTCGGCAATTTAGTAGACGATGGGACGTCCACCTAAAAGGGGGATACGTTACTGCGTTTATTAAAATTCCGATAACTTCTGATTTTCTCCGCAAAAAACCTACGCTGATTAATCCTGGACAGCAATTATTGCGGAGTAATCCTCCAAGTTCTTCTTGTTCGCACGGAGCCGACTTTAACTTCCGGTTCCTATCCTTATGACGACAACTTCCGCGCTGGACTTATCACTACGCTCTCTACTTCCGATCATGTCACCGAACTTCCGAGATCCACCCTCAGAACTTCCGGTTGACTGGAGAAAATACAAACCTCCGCTCAAGAGCAATTTCCGCATCAAGTCCATCACGCGCATCGGCCATCGTATTACTCCTCGGAGTTTCCGATTGCCTACCTAACGGTCGTTACTGGGTTACCTTCCTAGTACCTCCGCAGGGTATCCATCGAGCTCTTCCAAGACTCTTCCGAGTCTCTGAACCAAGTTTTACTGCGAACCAACTTCCGCACAACTTCCGGTCAATCTCCGAGCTCATTTCCAGATTCTGTCAGCATGAGAAGCAAGGCTTCCGCCAAGCACTCATACGCTGAGGAATCATTCATCAACGTTTTCACTTGTGTTTCCCACGACGAGTGGATGATATTCCGGACTATAGGAAACTTCCACTTATCCTTGGGCGAACGGATTGGATTCAAATGACTCACCATCATTCCATCCACGTATCTGATCACGGATTCTCCGGTTATGGATCCTCCGCTGAACTTCCGAGGAAAATATTCCTTCCCAGACAAATCAGATGCAATCCGTTATTCATCGGCTTACCGGCATCATCATTATCCTCCGGTATTCCGACTCACAATCTTCATCTTGAAGAATTATGCGCTAAGTTACAAAATCACCAAAAACATCTACTTATGAATCCTTTTGTTTCTCCATTCAACGGGATTCCATTGTTCACCAAGGGAAACTTCCGACACTGTCCTCCGTAGAGGCGGTTGGTTATCCATCAGCGGTGTTCAATCCCCTTGATCTTCAAGTCCGCATCCGTACGGACAATACTCCCGGTTCCTTCCGGAACATCCGTCCTTGAACTTCCGGTCTCCGGAGGTTTTCCATGGACACCCATCACGTGCCATTCCAGGCATTCATTTCCGATGACTTCCGTCATCTTCCGATTCCGACTTCGATTTCAATTCACACTTCAATTCAATCAATTCCAAGAAATCAAGTCATTTTATATACAAACCAAGAAAATATTGTATATTACATTCATTTCGACGTGCAGGAGTCCATTTACTCCTCCTCTTCATCATCCGGTTCGGGCTCGGTGACGATGGGGGGCTCGGAGAGTTCCTTCTCCTTCGCCTTCTCACCAACGTCTTCCTCCGACTCACCTCCGCATCGGGATCCAACCTCCGCTCATCCTCCGAACCTCCGTCGGAAGACGGCGCGACCTTCCGCATACGCGCCTTACCCTTCCCCTTCCCAACCACGGGGGTTCGTCGTCCGAGTCGATGTCGATGATTTCGACGCCCGGAGGCGGAGGCAATCCGCGTGCTTTCTTAGGTCTTCCGGCCATTCCGGGGACAAATCGCGCTCCTGCTTAACTTGCGCAGGGGATTTATCCTCCGGAGCCGGAGGCTCCGCGTCTTCCTCGTCCGCGACCGCATCCACCGCCGCACGACGTGCGCGACGGTCGTCCTCCTCCCGCTCTTCCTCCGTCCGACCCGATCCGCCTTGTCCGCCTTCACGACGGCGGTATTCCTCCATCATCCTCCGCGACTCCCGCGCCGCATCCGCCATCCACGCGTCCTCCGTGTCCGCCGTGGTCTCGGGATGGTTGTCGGTATACGTGTTGAGGAGACCATTGAGGTACGAGGCCAGAAGGCCGAAATCCTCGCGTTGGTGCTCGTTCAACTCGTGGGCGGCGTGGAGTTCTCGGCGGGTGGTGCGGAGATCGGAGGTTAACCTCCGCACACGACCCTCGAGCTCGTCGATCCGGACGTTCTCCTCGCGGCGTCGAGTGCGGGGACCGGGGACCATCGAGCGCGGAGCTCGGCAATCTCCGCCTCTTCCGCATCCTCCGCGGTCTCGGGCGCCTTGCGTCTCGAAGCGGGCTTACGCGCCGACGACTTCCGGCCGGACGACTTCCGTTTTAACTTCCGCGCGGGCGGTTGCCCCGTGAAAGTGCACCCGAGCTTCTTCGCACGACAGTAGTCGCACGCAGAACGCCCGGGGCCAACGGCGTGGTCGTCCGCGGAGATGGTGCACTGGACTTTGTCCCATGCACAGAGATCGCAGGCTGTAAAAAACAGAACTCGAGTTAGAACTTCCGCAAAGTTGTGGACTGCGACGCACCTGGATCCAAAACCCTTTTCTCATCATCCGTCGCGCGCCCTTTTCCTTTCCCCTTGCCCTTTCCCTTGCCGCTCGACTTCGGCGGAGACCTCCGCACGACGATCTTCCGGAGGGGCACCGCAGGCGTTTTCTCGCGCGCCAACTCCCGCATCTTTTCCTTTCTCCGCGCCAACTTCCGCTCGTCCTTCTTCCTCCGCTCCTCCTTCTTCCGCGCAACCTCCGTCGGATCTGGGTCGCTGGGATCCTCCGACACGGGAACCTCAAAGTCCCCCTCCTCGCGCTCGGGAGTCGGGGAACGTCGGGCCATGCGGAAACCGGGCGGAAGACGATTCGGAGGAACATCGACGCGCTCCTCGAGAGGCACGAGACGGCTGAAGAGACTCTCCAGGCGGTCAGCGGTACGGTTCTCGCGCTCCGCGCGCAAACCGTCCTGCTGGCGCCAGAGAATCTCCATCTCCGCGCTCCGCTGCGTCGTGGCCGCCACGAGCTCGGCGATCCGCTGCAGGCTAATGGCGAGGGTGAGACCCTCGCCAGTAACTCCCGCAACAGCCGCCGCCGCCCTGGCGTCCGCCGCCTCCGCATCCTCCACCGTCGTCCCGCTCCCGCTAGCCACCGCGCCACTCCCCGCGGGTGCCACGTCACCCACTCCGCCACCTCCCTCGCGCTGCCTCTTCCGCCCGCCATCCTCCGCACCCTCGACCTCCGACGCCTTGCGCTTCTTCGGATTGTCGCCGGCGTCGTCGTGGTTGTTGTTGTTATCGTTGGGCGTCGACATCGGAGGTGGTGGTGACGGTAAAGAAGAAGAAAATTTTCCGATCACACGAGCACGTGCCAAACTATATGGCAGCTCCCACACACGTGACTCGGCGATTTCCTTGATCGGTGATCTCGGGCATCTCGGCTTCGGATTCTTTCGGCATCGGCCTTCGGCCACAAATTTTTGACTTTGAAAATTCTTTCAATTTTCTCCTCCGATAAAATTCGGCGAACCTCCGTGGACCTCCGGATCTTTCCGATTGATTCAAGATTGGCTTCCTATTTTGGGTTCCTTGTGGGCAAGGAACCTAAAAGGGGGATACTGTTACATCCGTGCATAATGCTAAGCATACATCCGATCTCCGGAACCTCCGGATTTTCCGTCCTCCGACTTGCGGAGCTTCATTGGAGATTTTGGAAACAATCAGTATGTCTTCTGCCACACTATCTATCCTCCATCCCAACCTCCGCCGACCTCCGAATAACCTCCGAATTAACCTCCGACCATCCACACTATTCTCCGTCATTTTCCCGCCGACTTCATTCCGGCTATCACGCTCCTTTCCGCCAATCCCGTATCCTGCCATTCGGCAATTCCTCGTGGGCCAAAGCACACACGTGTTTTCGGTCCTAACCTCCGATGCTGGCTCATGCCGCCTCATGCATCACCTTCTATGTTTTATGCCTTATGCATTCCTCTTCTTTACTATTGTTCTTATTGTTCTCTTATTGTTCTTATTGTCTTGTACCGTACTTCCTTACCTTTATTGGGATTCTCCGTAATTACTATAAAGCATCCCTTGTAACTTTCTCTTTCTTCAGTTTGTAAATAAACGTTTCTTTCGTGCCTAATCCTCCGACCTCCGAGTCTCTCTCCCTTCGGCAACGCTAGGCCTCCAACTTAGCACTCCGGAAGTTCGCCCTAAAACCTCCGGACCTCCGCCACTTCTTGTCCAGTCCCGTCCGTGCCAAGAAGACCACACTTACCCTTAATCTACCTGTGGTAATAGTGTTTCCGATATTCCGTGTAAACATCCGGTACATCTGACGTTTGACTTCCGGCATAACCTCCGGACTTCCGAACCTCCGATTTCTCGTCCCCCCGGAACCCTCTTATTTCCCTTCCACCTCCGCTTTCCTCCCTACTCCCGGCACGGGATATAACATTACATCTTCTTCATCTCCGGATGACTCACAATTGGCTTATTGTCTTTATTGTACTTACTGGATCATTCTCGGATTTTACTTTAGTATAAATATTAGTATTGTATAGTAGTAATCTCAGTTCGAATATCGACTTAGTTGGTTCCCTATTGCCTTCTCCCTCTAGTCTTTGTCTCTTCGGAAATCGGGCCTCGGGCGTATGACGGGCGCAGCGCACGAGCTGAAGCCAAGCCGCATCCGGTCGGAACCCGTCTCGGCCGCCGCCGGAATCCGGCGGATCCGGAACACCGCACTTGACAGTATATTCGAACTCACCGTTCATTACGCCCTTTCATGTCCGGAAAGCTCACTGCTGCTCTAAGTACAGAAGAACGTGCAGCCGAGCTTCGCAGGCAACAGAACAATCTTGCTCGCGATTTACGGGCACAGCGCCGCACTCCTTCGGAAACTATAACTCTTCGGGAATTGTCTCCCGCTCCACGTACAAATACCACAATCCCAACCGATCGCACCACCTATAACCAACAACTCCGCGACAATTCCAGTCGCTTCATCCAGGACGCTCACACTATTCGACAAGCGGGGCATATATCAGGCATGGCTACATTCACCACTACACAAACTTACGCTACTGCACCAGAACATGCGGCCGACTCTGTTTCCCAGGGCCGCCGGGGCAGTATTTTTCCGGTAGTCGAGTCCGTACCCCCAATCGCTGTCTTTTCCCGGCACGTATCTCCGGCCACTCAACGCAGACCGCGGCATTCCCGCTCTCCTTCTCGCGGTCGTTCCCGCACCACTCGACACTCGGCTAATTCTCCTCCCGTTTCCGCTCCGGCCGCTGGCGGCGGCTCCGGCGGAAATGGTGGAGATGGCGGAAATGGTGGAGATGACGGAAATCAATCCCATGGTCGCTCACGCAGTAGGTCGCCTC
>JARJCV010000348.1:0-42101 GCA_029281435.1 Mycena haematopus
CGCACCTCTCCTCCCCCGTCCTCCCTGATCAGAAGCGCACCATACTCAGCCTCCGCGCTTGCGTGACAAAACCAGATGCAAGGAAGAGCCGCGAGGATACGAGAGACAGTGTATGCGACAGGCATATGATAACCGGCGGAGCATGCGTGATGTGCAGGAGACGAAGGTGATCACGGTTATGGGGACTACTCCGCGCATTCCTCGACCGGCAGGCGGGTGGTATTCTGGGCGGGGAACTCGAAGAATGGTATCGAACGAAGGCCTGCACGCTTGAGTCCAGGATTGGACGTATGTGTTCTGCGCGTGGATTGGCTTCGGTGAGATCAGAAGATGTAAGCGCAACAAGGGGAAAGGAGGTGGCACGATTCTGGTCCAACGGCGACGGTGAGCCAAACGGCGTTTCCCGGATGTGGGTTCTTCTCCTCCTCCTCCTCCTCCTACTTTCCCTCTACTTCCTCGCTCCGCCTCATTGTCTCTCCTCCTTTAGGTCTTTTCCAAGGCTCGCCCGTCGCTGCACGATGGAGGGGACGCACGACCAGATATGATGCAAAGCTGTATCGCACAGCAGCATATTGCGACGACGAAGGGAGGCGAGACAAGAGGCGTGCGGCATGCATGGTGTGCAGGAGACCGAAGGAGCGAAGCCGTGGTGAAGGGAAATCAAAGTAAGAGAGGGAAGAAGTGGAGACGGGCTGCAGCGGTGGTGTTCTCAGCCATTGACTTGAAGGGCTTGACATGGGGTCAATCCACTGGCGTCGAGTGGCGTGCAGCACCTCGCGCTGCAGGAACAGCAGGAAACCGGAACGCAGTCCACGTCATGCGTGGCACATCGCTGCGGCTGCGCGGCAGTCGTGCGGGTAGGCGTGGAAGTGCTGCGTCTGGATCAGGGTCGGGCCTTTGATGAAGGATACGTCGAGGACGTCGTTCATGGATCCCGTCTAACCCGACGCACGCCTGGCTGGCGGATCGTGCCAACGAGGAGGGGGCTTCCTGTGGTTCAGCCTCTCAAATAGGGTAATAGACTCGAGCATGCGGTTCTGCGAGACCTTCAGTTCGAATAAGAAGAAGAGGAACGAAAGGCCTACCGAAGTTCATCTTTGAACGCCACTTGGTCGTACTCACTGAGCGCTGTACCAAATATGATGCTGGCGGGTAGCGACGCTAACGCGGACTTGAGAAAAGTGCAATTAGCACAATAGATCTTAATCTCGGCTCCAGATGTTTGGGCGATCAGGCAGAAAATGATGGGAAATCAGCAGCGGGGTCATCGCCCTAACCAGTATGCAAATTTCGTTCATATGTTTTGCTACACATATCCATTGGCACCGCCAAGTATCCGAAGCTCAACTGAACTTTTTTCGAGCAAACTGCTTTTTCTAATTTGTCTCGAGCTTTGACATGTTGACGTTTGTTTTCTCGCTGACGTGGCCTCCCATGCGCATCCCATGCGTCTTTTCAAGACCCTCTTCAGCGCTCTTTTCGGCACAGGCAAAGAAAACCCCCCCATACCATGGACCCTAGCCGCACGATCCGAGCTGTCATCGAACATCAAGAGTACAAAGGCCGCATCAGTTCCTGGGCCACAGACCTTTGCGGCACAGACTGCGCGTCCGTAAAAAGGCGCCTCATGGATCTGGACGCCACCTACATACAATCTATCTCCCACTACAGGCAAATTGGATCCATCGCCCACGAGTGCATTGTGGTTCAGATCCAGGCAGGGGAAGATAAAGGCGTAGCCCGCTTAGAGCGGTTTAAAGAAGTGACCCAGTTAGGGACGTCCCAGTGCGTCCCCTCATTAGTAACCTTGCGGGAACACCTGACCTCTGAATCAGAGACCGCTTGACGCGCGTCAAACACGAGGCTTCCGGACACGAGACCGGCAACCACGACAACATCACCATCTCCGACAAGCTACACAACATCATTAACATTGCAAAAGAAGAGGGCGGGTCCGTCAGCGAGTACCTCCTCGTTCGTACGGTCGCCATTCCCCTTGGCTCGATGAACATCGTCGATGTAGCTGCACTTGCACTCACGATCGGGGAAACAGCCCAAGACTACAGTTTGTTTACTCACATGTGCAGGTGGTGGGCAGCCATGTTCTTCCAGGCAGCATGCCTGCACCCTGGAGTTCTCCCCACCTCGGGAACCAAAGGGCCCGCTTTCGATTCTGCAGGCAAAATTGTCGGCATCCCCTTTGTCACCCACGACGCCCGAATCATTTTCTCAATGGAACACTTGCGGCCAGTCAACGAATTATTGAAAGCAACAGCAGATTGCCGAGCTCAAGACGTCTTGAGCTCGGCAATCTGTGTGAGCTTTCAATAATTCGTTGACTGGCCGCAAGTGTTCCATTGAGAAAATGATTCGGGCGTCGTGGGTGACAAAGGGGATGCCGACAATTTTGCCTGCAGAATCGAAAGCGGGCCCTTTGGTTCCCGAGGTGGGGAGAACTCCAGGGTGCAGGCATGCTGCCTGGAAGAACATGGCTGCCCACCACCTGCACATGTGAGTAAACAAACTGTAGTCTTGGGCTGTTTCCCCGATCGTGAGTGCAAGTGCAGCTACATCGACGATGTTCATCGAGCCAAGGGGAATGGCGACCGTACGAACGAGGAGGTACTCGCTGACGGACCCGCCCTCTTCTTTTGCAATGTTAATGATGTTGTGTAGCTTGTCGGAGATGGTGATGTTGTCGTGGTTGCCGGTCTCGTGTCCGGAAGCCTCGTGTTTGACGCGCGTCAAGCGGTCTCTGATTCAGAGGTCAGGTGTTCCCGCAAGGTTACTAATGAGGGGACGCACTGGGACGTCCCTAACTGGGTCACTTCTTTAAACCGCTCTAAGCGGGCTACGCCTTTATCTTCCCCTGCCTGGATCTGAACCACAATGCACTCGTGGGCGATGGATCCAATTTGCCTGTAGTGGGAGATAGATTGTATGTAGGTGGCGTCCAGATCCATGAGGCGCCTTTTTACGGACGCGCAGTCTGTGCCGCAAAGGTCTGTGGCCCAGGAACTGATGCGGCCTTTGTACTCTTGATGTTCGATGACAGCTCGGATCGTGCGGCTAGGGTCCATGGTATGGGGGGGGTTTTCTTTGCCTGTGCCGAAAAGAGCGCTGAAGAGGGTCTTGAAAAGACGCATGGGATGCGCATGGGAGGCCACGTCAGCGAGAAAACAAACGTCAACATGTCAAAGCTCGAGACAAATTAGAAAAAGCAGTTTGCTCGAAAAAAGTTCAGTTGAGCTTCGGATACTTGGCGGTGCCAATGGATATGTGTAGCAAAACATATGAACGAAATTTGCATACTGGTTAGGGCGATGACCCCGCTGCTGATTTCCCATCATTTTCTGCCTGATCGCCCAAACATCTGGAGCCGAGATTAAGATCTATTGTGCTAATTGCACTTTTCTCAAGTCCGCGTTAGCGTCGCTACCCGCCAGCATCATATTTGGTACAGCGCTCAGTGAGTACGACCAAGTGGCGTTCAAAGATGAACTTCGGTAGGCCTTTCGTTCCTCTTCTTCTTATTCGAACTGAAGGTCTCGCAGAACCGCATGCTCGAGTCTATTACCCTATTTGAGAGGCTGAACCACAGGAAGCCCCCTCCTCGTTGGCACGATCCGCCAGCCAGGCGTGCGTCGGGTTAGACGGGATCCATGAACGACGTCCTCGACGTATCCTTCATCAAAGGCCCGACCCTGATCCAGACGCAGCACTTCCACGCCTACCCGCACGACTGCCGCGCAGCCGCAGCGATGTGCCACGCATGACGTGGACTGCGTTCCGGTTTCCTGCTGTTCCTGCAGCGCGAGGTGCTGCACGCCACTCGACGCCAGTGGATTGACCCCATGTCAAGCCCTTCAAGTCAATGGCTGAGAACACCACCGCTGCAGCCCGTCTCCACTTCTTCCCTCTCTTACTTTGATTTCCCTTCACCACGGCTTCGCTCCTTCGGTCTCCTGCACACCATGCATGCCGCACGCCTCTTGTCTCGCCTCCCTTCGTCGTCGCAATATGCTGCTGTGCGATACAGCTTTGCATCATATCTGGTCGTGCGTCCCCTCCATCGTGCAGCGACGGGCGAGCCTTGGAAAAGACCTAAAGGAGGAGAGACAATGAGGCGGAGCGAGGAAGTAGAGGGAAAGTAGGAGGAGGAGGAGGAGGAGAAGAACCCACATCCGGGAAACGCCGTTTGGCTCACCGTCGCCGTTGGACCAGAATCGTGCCACCTCCTTTCCCCTTGTTGCGCTTACATCTTCTGATCTCACCGAAGCCAATCCACGCGCAGAACACATACGTCCAATCCTGGACTCAAGCGTGCAGGCCTTCGTTCGATACCATTCTTCGAGTTCCCCGCCCAGAATACCACCCGCCTGCCGGTCGAGGAATGCGCGGAGTAGTCCCCATAACCGTGATCACCTTCGTCTCCTGCACATCACGCATGCTCCGCCGGTTATCATATGCCTGTCGCATACACTGTCTCTCGTATCCTCGCGGCTCTTCCTTGCATCTGGTTTTGTCACGCAAGCGCGGAGGCTGAGTATGGTGCGCTTCTGATCAGGGAGGACGGGGGAGGAGAGGTGCGGGGCTGGAATGGGTGACAAGCGTGTCGCTGGCCGGCGCTCTTCACTTTTCGCCTCGCATCCCCAAAGCACGCCCATCCATATATATTATCACCGTAGCTTGATTCCGCTTCGCGGATCCACATCCACCACGCACCGTTGGTCCAAGCTCTCGGACACAGTATTCCTTTCTGGCCCCTCTCCCCCTTTCTCTTCACGTCTTTTCGCTCGACTTGATTCCGCGTGTGACGGCGAGGCGGTGCCCGAATGCTGCAGGGTGCAGCTGCAGACAGAGATCGACCTACCGAGGTTTTATGGATGCTATTCTGCGGTGGGCTGGACACAAAAAATGTACGATGCGTGTCGGCGCTCGGTACACCGACGACGGCGTTCGTCATCCTGGTCTTGGGCGTCGGGGTAGGATTCGCGTCTCCCTACAGTGCGCTTCACCTTTGTTAGTGCTAGTACGCCTTTTTCTTCGCTCTATTGTACAGACTTCGCTGACCTGTAGCAGATCATATCCCGCAAGGAGTAGCACCATTCGCCCGCCGTCCGCCTCGTTGACGCGCGCTCGTGCTCACATCAAGACCTTTTCCCTTAGGCAGGCCTCAATATATTCTCTCGTCCGTCCATCCTTGCCGCTACCGTAGCACATACCAACTCGAGGTCCAAACAGATGCGGCCGGTATATCGATGTCGATTGTCTACCAACTTCGGCCGCCGTCGAAAGTGCATGCCTCGCTCGCTTCGCAGATCGACTTTCTTCGGTGGAGAGTGTAGCGTGTGGGCCCGCTTCAGGTGCTAAACGATAGAGTTGCCGAGCACTTGTATATAGCTCGACGCTCGGCGGCGGATAGGCAGTATCGCGCACTATTCAGCAGCTCTCGGACGCACTACTATTGCGTGGTAAGTTCCTGCCCCTTGCATACATTCCCGTTCGAGCCTGAGCTGTTTTCAGGACTGCTGCGCCCTTCACACCTCTGAAACGATTTGCACCTCACTCCTCAGCTTGACGCGGGAAGCACCGAGGCCCAGAACGCGTAGATCATACGTGGAGCGGGATGAGAGGGCTGCAGAAGCAGTGGAAGCTCTGTAGCGTGGGCTAGGCATGGGCGAGGCCCGTGTGGTGCGGGACGTGTCTGTGCTTCGGCGCTAGCCCCACGGCCTGCACGGGCGCACATCAGCGGCGGTGTGGATTTGGTGGACGCGGGTGCTCATGCCGGTGTCGTCCTGCGGCTCTCCGTTCGGCGTGTGCGACTCGTCTACATGGCGGCGGCTTTGACTCTTCGTGCTGAAATCAAGCTGCTTCCGAAACGGGACGCGGCCCGGGCATTGATGGACAAGTTACATAATAACTTGAAAAATGGACGGAAAAGCTATCGTTTGGCCACTGAAAATGGACGAGAGCTCAGAAAAATAAAACGATGATCGTTTGGCAAGTAGAGGGGAAAAAGAAAACGTCATCGTTACATTCCCGTTGCCCAATCCCGAATCGAACGGGCCAATGGTCAAACAATACATTAACATGAGTTGCAGGTGCACACCTTGTGCTATCGGATGGTTTGCTGGGTTTGTGTATGGGTTGAATTATCAGCGAAAAAGTTGTTATTTGGAAAGTAGAGCAAATCTTTTTGCTTCCCCCAATCACCCGACCCCGGATCGAACGGGCTTCCTGCTTGAATGCATGTTCGACTTTATCCACGGGCTGTAAATGCACACCGCGTGCTATCGGGTGTCCTGAAGGGTCTGGTTCGGCGTTGGGTTTCTCAGCAAAAGAGGAGCAACGGCGAGTGGCAAAAAGGTTAACACATTGACCATCGCCCGATCCCGAATCGAACGGGCTGTCTGCAACCAATGGTCAAACAAAGCATCGCGAATCCGATGGATTCCAGGTGCACACCATGTGCTATCGGGTTGGTTGAAGACAGTGGTTCGTTGTTGAGTTTATCAGCACAAAGAAGGGGAACGAAAGGAACTGACGTACACAGGACCCGAATTGAAGGAAGCCTTGACAAGCCTTGCAGGGAGACCAAGTGCGATCGGAAAAAATTAGTTGTGGAAGGAAGGAAGGAAGGGTGACTTCGTACGGTATGTACCAGCAAAAAATCGAAAAATCATTTGGGAAGTGAAGCAAAAAATACTAGTCGTTTGTAATCACCCAACCCCGAATTGAACGGGCCGCCTGCAATGTCCGGGTCTGTGTACTGCCACGAGTTGCAAGCGCACACAATTGGCTATCGGGTGGGTTGAAAACTGCGATTCTGTGTTGGTTTTGCTATCAGCAAAATGAACGGCGTGGACTGGATTTTGGGCAAAAAGGAGAACTCAGTTGACAGCATCCATCACCCAAGCTCGAATCGAACGGGCTGTGTGCAATAGCAAGTAGCCGGTGCACAATGTGTGCTATTGGGTGGGTTGAAGACCATGGTTCGGTGTTTAGTTTCTCAGCTTCAAACATGCACGACCTCGAAGAGATCGTAGGGCGGAAAGATGACTGGCGCCATCGGACGTGTCCTCGCGATGAATTCGTAGCCGCGGAGATTTTAATTTTTGGAAATTCGTATTTGGAAAGACGTGGACGATGTGCATCAAGTCGAGATGGGAATGGTGACGTCGTGGGAGGATAGTGCAGGTGTAATCGGCGCTCTGGTCCACAGCGAGGACGTTGCTCAGAAATGCCATCGATGGTTGAAAGGAAAAAGGCCCTGATGACGTCATCAAAATTCACGTTCTCGCCGCCACCACGCTCGACGACGATGGGGACACTCCCCAACCCATTCAAGGACCATCTCCTCGCCGTCCTCAGTCTCCACGATGTACCCCGCGCCGCTTCTGTCCCCGTCCCTCGCTGCTGCGACGCCCGCGACTGGCAAACGGGTGCGACGCCGATATTGAGCGATATTGCATAAGGTCGACTCATGCAGAGGGCTATCCTGTCGCTGTGGAGTGCGTATGAGGAGGGGGAAGCGCCGTCCCTCGACTCGGAAGCGTCGTTGAGCACTGTGATTGAGGACGAACACAGCAACGCCGAGCGTGTTCTTTTCGTCGGCACATGGTGAACGAGGTCCTTGCATTCTTCTCCGACGCGTCTCAAGTACGGATGCAGCGCTTCCATACCAAACCGCACGGCTGCGGCAGCTGCACGCCACGTATCCTTTAGACCTCTCAGCTCGTGGTCGTCTGCTGTCTCTGCAGCGCGAGGTGCTGTACGCCACTCCACAATACACATCAAACGCTTCAAGTCAATGGCGACCAGAGCACCACTAAAACTGGCTGCGTACTAGTCTTCTACGCTCTCTTTATATCCCTTTGCCGGCTTCGGCCCGTCTCCTGCACACCACGCACGCCGTACGCGCAACGAGTTGCGGCAGCTGCGTGAACTCGTGTCCCGCGGGGAAGTGAAGGCGCGGCGTGTCGCAAAGATCAAGAGCAAGGTTTGCGCGCGGGAAGAGGGAACAAGCAGGGGCGAGCGGCGAGAATGGGTCCGGGGAGGACGACGAGAGGTAGACCGCGCAAGGGAAATGAAAAGCAGGAATGCGGATTAAGCGGATTAAGCGGAGTCGCGCACGGGTCGAGGGGGAGGATGAAGGGCTTGGATGGGCATAGAGAGACGGAAATCGAGCTGGAGCGCAAGGGGCGGCTCGTACGAAGATGGCGCGGCCAGCGAGAGCGACTCGGAAGACGACGATTCTGGAGATGAGCACGGTGACGAGGGTATCACGCGCTCGGCATTCAAAGAACTCAGGTTTCCTGCGGACGAAGGCGAAGATGAAAGGTCGGGGAAGTCCCAAGGCGTCTTTGACATGAAGTTCATGCAGCGACGGAATGCAGAAGCTGACATGATGGCGGATGATTTTGTGGCGGGGATGGATCGTAGCGACGAAGATGACAGGGACCGCGGCGCGTCCGGAGTGATCACTCACCGCACTGGTGCCTGGTGGCCGGGTTACGCTTCGTAACCACTCACCGCACTGGTGGCGGGGTGCCCGAGCTATGTAACGACACCCAAAACAACTCCGGTCCGTCTTCTTCTTCAGGCTTCAGGCACTATGGCGGTATTTTACTCACGTTCTCGTTACAGGCACGGGGGGATAACAGATCTCCTACGGCTCACTGTCGCCCGTTTCGACTCCCCCTCCCGCGGCGCCGAACCTGTTCGATCTCGACTGCTCCTTTCTTCCGACATCCCTTCCCTTCCATAAAATAAAATCCCTGGCTCGTTCACTGCCAGCCGATGTCGATCTCCGGCCCCAAATCAGGCCAAATGCCAGATGATGAGTCCCAAGTTTGATTCAAGATCTCTCACTGTTTCGTATCCAGCTCAAGTGCGTTACCCCCAGCCTCTCAATGATGAATCTTAACTGCGAATTCAATGCTGCCCAGCGACCGCAACAGCATTCGCAGATGCTTTATGTAACCGCAGTTCAGGAAGATCTTCTTGGTCGCTGGATATCATAACATCTGGTTGTCGATTCTCCTCAGATGATCACTCAATGCGAACAATATCCCATAAATTGCGGTGAGGATGCCTGATTCTCATGTCGACCTACTTGAAAAGATTCGGAATCAGATAGTATGTGTCAATACGTGAGGTGCCCAATCCTGTTGCAACGATCGCCCCACGAGGACACACTTGAACTACAACTTGAAATAATAAGTACGGACGATGCACTCCCGATCTTTGTTCTCACGACCCATTCGAAATTTAGACGGGTCCCACGTCGGCACTACTTATACTTGCGATGTGTTTGTGGTGCTTGCAACTCGCCGTCGTTCCTTTATTCTTTGTCCAAACTTGCTATGCAGTACACCGTGGACTCCGGCCTAATCAATTCGTTGTGGTCTGTGTTGATGGAGACCTTCTCTGAAACTGGAGTTGGTATCATCGAGCTAGTAGTCGAGTCATATTCTCACAAAGACATTCAGGTTTCCCTTCTGCTTTACGGTTTGTTATGGTTTTAGGCTTGGACGTCACTGACATCGACCTGGAGGCATCTATATCAATCTCTTTCTTCTCTCTGTTTACATTCTCGCTCGTCGCCGAGAAGCCCATGGGATGAAACTTCTTATGGCCTGGAGCTGTGTTAGTGCTTCTGTGGCCACGACACAGATAGCTGTTACCATTGCACAAGCCGTCGAAACTGGCCGCTTCGTCAATGACCGTTTGCAGGCGCAGGTATTGAGTTCGGATGACCTCACTGCCCTACTGACAGTACAATGTGTCCTGGCGGCGACGATGAAGTAGGTATTCCCATCTTCAGTGATTAAAAGGTCACTAACCTCATTAGTTTCGTGACAGATTCGCTTTATGTTGAGTTGTTTCCGCAGTGCATGAACAAGCTAGACATGCAATTGTAGCTGTACCGCTGCTGCGTAATCTGGGGATATCGATGGAAGATACTCATCCTGCCTGGACTGTTAATGTTCTCCACCTTCGGTGAGCCAACTCTTTGAATTGTACGTACCTTCAGAGCTGACACTTTGAGTGTAGTTGTCAGTATTTGGGGGGTGACGGGTCCCAACATCATGATTAGGAAGCCACAAATTGTGTACTGCCTAATGGTAGCAACAAATCTGGTTATCACAGCTCTCACAGGCGAGTAGATTTCAGTTGTCGAGTGTCAATGCTGATCACGAATGACTCGCTCAGCTGGTCGGCTATTGTGGATCCGGGGCACGACGTCGTGCGTCGACGTTGAAAACATGTTTCCCGCTCGTTGTAACCGGGCCATACACATCGTGTACGTGTGAATACTGAACTCGGCTGGTCCCTGATCTATACAATTCCAGACTCGAATCGGGCGCAATTTATTGCATTGCGATAACATCCGTATTCATTACTGTCTTCCTCAAGGCTCCTGAGGTGTATACCATTGAGATTGGTTTCGTAACACAGCTAATGGCCAGTTTTGAAAATTCTTCCATTGCTATATCTGTCTTACATCTTTGTCAGAACATAATACCGCCCTTCACACTGGTTTATGTCGGCTTGAACGATTCAGTACACAAAAGCCATCTAGATAATAACTCTAACATTTCACCTCCTCGAGAGACTGCCTCTCGCTTTGCCGCAGTGCTCCCAGGGCAATCTACTCGAGTCCTAGATATCAAACCGCAGGGAACGGACAACAGGAGCGGTGAATATGTATGAGACTGTATCACTAGCGGCATGCTGGACACTAGATGTTTATTTATTCCTGCCTGCAGAGATATTGCACCATTCTCGAAATAGCACTCCAGCTTGGAACTGAAGTCTCAAAACTCCAGCATGCTTTCTGCATTGGAGCGGAGGGAGCTGTAGATCTCGAACCAAAAAACTCAAATGAGGGCCATATATTTCAGGGACGACCCTCTTCCACCAAACCCGTGAAGCCTAAGTGAAGTAAAGGGAGAGATCGCCATGGTATTTGACCCCGAAGAAGGCTGCGAAAGACTCAGACTCGGCCGTCGACCCAGTTTCGTGCTTATAGCTTAAGCGCGGCGGAACTGATGAGCAGACGGTGGTGCTTGGTACCCGGAATCGAACGGGCTATCTGCCAACGAAGTTGACATCATCACGATGAGTTGCAGGTGCACACCGAGTGCTATTGGGCGGGTTGCAGGGTTTGTGTTTGCGTTTGGGTTGAATTTGCAACAGCGAAAAGCGATCATTATTGCGAAGTGGAGAGAAAGAAGAAAACGACTCCGAGCCTGCATCCGAGTCTGCCACCACCCAACCCCGAATCGAACGTGGTCCAGCAATGAAAGTCTTATATATTGTGACGACTCACGAGCTGCAGTGCGCACCGTGTGCTATCACGATGGGTCGAAGATCGTGGTTCGGTGTTGAGTTTGGTATCAGCTTCAACGATGAACGACGCGGCTGTGGCCACTGAAAATGGACAAAAAAACTATCGTGTTTCGAGAGATCAGATAGGATCTCAGGCTTGAAATCACTGTACATGGCTGAAAAGTAAAGGACAATACACTCACGCTTGAACGCAAGCAACCAAAAATGAAATCGAAATCGACCCTCTACATCACCCGACCCCGAATCGAACGAGGGCCTCCTGATTGCTGAATCAGAAAACAGAAGCATGTCCAGCAGGCGCACACCATGTGCTATCGGGTGGGCTGAGGGGTTTGTGCTTGGGTGGGGTTTATCAGGGAAAAAGAAGGGAACAGGAAATGAAGTTTGAACCGACGTACCAATACACAGGACCCAAAAGTTGAACAAGGATTTGACAAGCCTTGGTGAGACCATCGGATCGATTGACAACGTTGCGCTTACGCTGAATTTGTACCAGTGAACAGCGATTATTGCGAAGCGGAGCGAAAAAACCACAACTCCCAAAGCCTATCACCCAACCCCGGGTCGAACGGGCGTGTTACGACGATTTGGAGGTGCACAATGTGTGCTATCGGGTGGCTTCAAGACCGTGGTTCGAGGTTGGGTTTGCTATCAGCTTCAAAATGGACGCCGTCGACTAGATTTTCAGCAAAAAGGTTACCAGCTCCTAGAAACCCATCACCCGACCCCGGATCGAACGGGTTGTCCTGCAACAAATGTACCAATAGCGACGAGTTTCAGGTGCACACCATGTGCTATCAGGTGGGTTGAAGACTATGGTTCGGTGTTGGGTTTATCAGCAAAAGAGGAGCGATGGCGAGTAGCAAAAAGAGGTACATTGACCTAACATCACCCGACCCCGGATCGAACGGGCTGTCTGCAATGAATGCACTATCCGTTCTGCGATGAGTTGGAGGTGGACACCATGTGCTATCGGGTTGGTTGAAGACTGTGGTTCGGTGTTGAGTTTCTCAGCAAAAAAGAAATGACGGCGAGTACCTAGCAAAATGCCGAGCAAACCAAACCATCACCCGACCCCGGATCGAACGGGTTGTCCCGCAAGAAATGCACTGAGATTCTAGAAGCACGAGTTGCAGGTGCACGCCATGTGCCATCGAGTGGGTTGAAGACTGTGCTGCGATGTTGATGTTTCTCAGCAAAAAGAAACGACGGCGAGTACTCAGCAAAATGTCGAATAAACCAAACCATCACCCGACCCCGAATCGAACGGGTTGTCCTGCAAGAGATGCACTGAGAAGCACGAGTTGTAGGTGCACACCATGTGCTATCGGGTGGGTTGCGGGGTGTGTGTTTGGGTTGAATTTGCACTAGCGAAAAGCGACGATTATTGCGAAGTGGAGAGGAAAAAAATAACTCCGACTCATCTGCAATCACCCAACCCCGAATCGAACGGGGTCCTGCAACTTGAATGAATATCTGTATTGTGACGGCTCGCCAGCTGAAGCGCTGAAGTGCACACCGTGTGCCATCAGGTGGGCTGAAGATCGTGGTTCGGTGTTGAGTTTTGGTGCAACGATGAATGACGTCTATCGTGTTGCTGAGAGTTCATACAGAACAAATCTTGAAAATATACGTAGCTTTAATAAAGGGCTATAAACGCACGCTTGGACACAAATTTCCCAAAGAAAAAATGCATCATACCAGTGAAGGATCACCCAACCTCGAATCGAACGAGACTCCTGATTGTTGAACCAGGTATTCCGACTTATGTCCAGCAGGTGCACACCATGTGCTATCGGGTGGGCTGAAGACCGTGGTTCGATGTTGGGTTTCTTAGCTTCAGAAATGAGCGATGAGCTTCAGAAATGATGCGATGTCGAAGAAATCAGATTCAAGTTGAAGTCGATGGAGGACTGCGACGTCGTGGGAGGGTAAGCAACGGATAAGGTCAACGGCAGTCCAGACTGAGAGATTGAACCCAGAGAGTAGAGTCGACCTCGACGCTAAGTATGGTCGACAGCGAGAACGTTGTTTTGGAAAGATCGAAGTAGCCCTGATGACGTCATCGAAGTTCACGTTCTCGCCGGCTCGAGTCGCTCGACGACGACGGGGACGCTCCCCGACCTGTTCAAACCTCGCTGTCTTCAGTCTCCACGATGCCCCCGCGCCGCTGCTGTCGCGTCCCTCGTGCAAGGACGGGGGAGCTTTAGAAAGCCCCCAAAGGGAGGAGAGAATGAAGTGGAACTTGAAGTGGGACGAGGAAGAAGAGGGGAGGTTAGGAGGAGGAGAATGAGCTCACCTCCGGGAGACGCTGCCTTCGTCCTCGGAGTCGGACTCGCAGAATCGCGCTGCGCCCCTCTCTGGCGAAAGACTGCATAAATCTGCGATAATCGACCCCAGCAAACCCACTTCACTACGCGCCTAACCGTCGCCAAACCCAGAGTGGACTCCGCGCTACGAAGCATCGACGACATGGTCGACCGAGCGATGCAAGTTTCAGGAAGCTTTTACACCGGACAGGAGGAGAAGAGGGAGGTGGGCTCAACGGAGCGCATTCCCTCAAAGGATTCAGGTGGGTGTTCGGCACTTGTGCCCTCTAAAATATTTCTCACGGAGATCCACAGGTACTGGGAAGGCTTGCTCGGGACGCGCGTCGAGTAAACACCGGCGATTTTCCAGCTCCGGTGAACCGAATCATAGTCGTGTTTTGAAGGTAAGTGTAACCTGCATACTTCACCGAAGCCACTGACGCTGTCCTCAGGTACGCCCTCTTCAAGCTCTTCAGCGCACCCAGTCCCAGCGCGGTATACCAGCTCGCCAGCTACATCGCGAACCGCAGGTCCCGCATCGCCGCACCCGCGTTCTTCACCGCCGTGTGCGGCGTGCTCAGTAACGCATCGCTCGTCGGCGTCGCCGAGGTCTGGCTGCACGCCTAATCGTCGCCGCCCGCTTCCCCACCTTCTCCCGACACCCATACGGAGCACTTACAAGAGCGTAGTAGGGGTCGCTCGATACCTTTCTTCAAGTTACCCGCTGGGAGCGCAGCCCGCCGGCCAAGGAACGCACGGCGTGGCCCCCCTCCCCTTTTGCGCTCTCACCTTGGTATCCCTCCGTTCTCCGCGTATCCTCCTCCACGTATCCTCCGTTGGCCCGTAATGCTCCCCGCTGTGCACGCTCCGCCCCTCATCATATCCCTGTATCTCGTACTCTCACCGCCCATCCTTCCCTCTCGTTTAGTCCCGCGCAAGAGAGGAGGCTGAGGCTGAGGCTGAGGATGGGGGAGCTTCGGATTAGAGAGGAGGGGGAAGGGGAGGAATGCGTGACAAGCGCGTCGCCCTTCGTTTTTCTCCTCGCATCCCAAATGCGTGCGAAGCGCGTACGCGATTGCTCGATTCCGCTTCGCCGGTCAATATTTCAATGTCTTCCAAGCTCTTGGATGCGGTATTCCTTTTAGACGTGTCTCCCCCTTTCCCTCCTCTTCTTCCCGCTCACATTGGGGGTCGATTTGATTCGGGTGGGATAACGGTGAAGCGGCGCGCGAATGGTGTAGAAAGAGATTGACCGAGAAACGTTATATGGAGGCTATTCTCCAGCGGGCTGGACGCAAAGTTGTACGATGCGTTATCGGCGCTCGGTATACCGACGGCGGCCTTCGCCCTCCCAGTTTTGGGCATCGAGGTGGGATCCGCGTCTCCACACTTCGCTTCATCTCTGCTGGTCCTATGTAGTACGTCGTTTTCTCTCGCTCCGTTGCACGGACTCCGCTGACCTGCTGTATAGATCATATTCCGCGATGAGGAGTACTTCGTTCGTCCACCGTCCGCCCTCCATCAGGAAAAAAGCAGAAGTATACGTAGCGTTTGGTAGCCAAAGTAGTTCGCGTAGCCCCGTCGCCAAGTCCCCCTTTTGGTAGCTCTTGATAGCCGCACGCCAAAGTCTGGTAGCCGCTCGTAGCCGCCGCACATCGGCTGGTAGCTCCTGGTAGCTCCTGGTAGCCCTTGGTCGCAGCGAGCTACCAGAGCTATCCATAATACAGATGCTATATCATGCAACGGAGAATGGTCGATCTATTTTATATTGTAGCGGATTGCGAATGATGCAGGAAGGATGAATATATATATTCTAAACAACGGTTACATGTATGTACACAAAACAGTGAGCACCCTGCACTGTCCCGCATCCGCACCTGCCATACCGTTACCTACCCGAATCCGGGATCCGCACACCAATCCGAAATCGGGTTGAGAACCAGCGGGCTGAGTGACCACATCAGCCACCGCAGACTTAGACACAAATGAGATACTCACCTAAACAATCTCGTTCCCACCCGCAGATTCCTTCCCACAAATGCCGGTCACACGAGCCGGAGGTCTGGCCCGAAGAGTTTGAAGTCGCCGGTTGGGTGGTGCTCGAGGCCAGTGGGCTTGAGGCGAATCACAGGAATTTTGGGGATTGTGGTTCGACGAATTGAGGGCCTTGAGGACTTGACAACACACTAGATGGCTTGAAGCCTTGAGATCTTGAAGCCTTGAGGAATACTTGGGTCTTTGAGGAGACGATGCGAAGACGGCGAGGTGTGGGTAGCAAGGGGAGCCCCAGCTGCCCAAAGAGATGTTCATATACTGAGTATTGTTTGAAACCTGAATGAAGAGGGCACAACAGGCTGGAAGGAGGGAATAGGCCCGAGGGAAGAAAGAGAGATGGGGGCGGGAAGAAAGAGGCACACGTCGTAACCACGTCGTTCGTTCGTAACCATGTCGTGATCAACAATCATCACGCAATCGCACACGTGCGTCGGACTTTGAAATGGACTTAGAAACATTTGAGAAGTGGCGGTTGTACTAAATACTTATTAACGAAGGTTTTTCCAATCCACGAACAGTCCAGACCCGTAAACTATCTCTCATACAGCAAAAGGAAGGCAAAGTAAGTGCTTTCACTGAAGTCGTGATATCAGGCGCTATTGATCCGCGTGCCCCGGCTATCAAAGATATGGATCTGCAGGTTGCGGCTACGAAAGCTATTGATTGGCGGGGGGAGAGCTACGGGGAGCTACCAAGGGCTATCAGGTCACCGCCAAGAGCTACGGGACCTACATGGGTACGAGACTTTTGCCACATTTACGTAGTAAAAATGTTTTTCCTGATGTCGTTGACGCGCTCGTGCTTACATCCAGACCCGCAGGCCTCAATCTGTTCTTTCGCTCCCGCAGCACCCACCCGCCTAGTCGAGGCCAAGACGGATAGCGTGTAGTCGTATCGATGATGTCGAGTACCTACCAACTTCGTTCGCCATCGAAAGCGCGTGCCGTTGCGCGCTTCGCAGGTCGATGTTTCATGGCGTATGGGTCCGCTTCCAGTGCTTGACGCGGGCCTGGGGGACCACCGCCGATGTAGTTCCCGAGTGCACTCTTCCTGTGTTTCTTCGTCTTTCGCGCAGTGGAGTTCCCGTTGGTGCCGTTTTATGGCCAATAACGTGAGCTCTCTTTGTTTCTACGAGGCTCGTTCTCTGATCTGTTCCTTCTTAGCTACCGTTATAAGTACGGACGATCTCGGAAGCCACGGTATGTATCTGATCCTTGGATCTCGTTCACCCATTGATTCTCGAGTAGACTGCTGTCGCCAAAGGCGATTTGACCAAGAAGATTGCGGGCTTGTCCGTGTCCGGAGAATGCCGAGCTGGTCAATACCATCAACGTCATGATTGACCAACTCACCATCCTCACCAGCGAGGTCTAGAAGGTCGCGTTGCAGGTCGGCACCGAAAGGAAGATGGGTGTGCAAGCAGAACTTCAAGTCGGGATATTCTCACTTCACTTGGCTATACGCACTGACCATCATCATAGTGTGTCAGTCAATACCATGGCCAGCAGTTTGAGACCCAAGTACGAGGCAAATCTGCAAAGCTGCATCCGATGACGATTTCACCTCGGCCGAGACCGTAGACGTCTAGACATGTCTAGGCGACGCCAATCTTGTTACCTAGACACAACACAGCCGATGCCCACGACGGCTGCCGGCCCAGGATGGTGAAGTTCCTAGTTCCACCGAACAATCGATTATAATACTACAAAATTTTGGATCAATCATAAATCGCCCAGCTCCAATAGGACTGCTATATAATAGAACAAGCGGAATCAACAGGGATTCTACATAATATGGCGACTTCATCTCCCACTCTACTTAGCATTTTGGGCCAGTTCTGCTGGACCCTCCTTCTGTTCACCTATACCGACTTCAAGACAATTGTGATTCCAGTTGTAAGTCCACCGTCTTCTCGTGGCACTGGGTTCAATAACTGACTTTCCTGCAAAGACAATCTTCGCCTCTGTTGCCGCCCCAGTTCAGTCCGTTGGGAGACTTTTCTGCGGCACGGTCTGGACGTGGCTACACCTTCTGCAAGTCGATGTTTCCAACCAGTATCAAAGTATCGCAGAGGATGCCATTAACCGTCCCTGGCGGCCACTTCCTGGTGGAAGAATCTCCCAAAACTCAGCTTCGATTTTACGCTGGCTGTTGGTCCCCATCTGTCTTTTTTTATCCATTCCATTCGGCAACGAAGTGGTACTGCCATCATTGGCTTTGACAGTATTGCTCGTAGCTCATGATGAATGTGGGTGGGATAAACACTGGGCGGGCAAGAACATCATCAATACATTTGGCTATCTGTCTTTCGAACTCGGCGCCACCCAGATAATGAGTGATTATCTCAATTTATTGTCGCACACAACTTAATATTTTCTAGATATGAGCCCACGACTTGACCGCATAGCCGTGCAATCACTCATATTCAACGCACTGGTGGTGCTCACGACAATTCACTCCCAGGATTTTTCTGACGTCGACGGCGATGCAGCTTTCGGCCGGATAACACTCCCGATTTACGCTCCTACAATATCTCGGCTCCTTACTCCCTTCACCTTGATCATGTGGTCGGTGTTACTGGGTCGGTTATGGAATTTAGGGCCAACCAGTCATTTCCTATTGTGCGGGTTGGGAGGGGCCGTGGGCTGGCGCTTCTTTCGGTTTCGCACACCAAGTTGTGATGCCAATACGTTTGTGGCGTACAATGTATGCAAGTTCAAGTCTCAGCTCGGATTGATTAGCTTAAATTTATGCAGGTCTGGCTTCTTCTCACTCACCTCTTACCTGCTCACATGAGATGGGGCGTATTGAGCTTTTAGCATATTTTTGTTTCGTATATATGTAGCCTCGTAGATCTCACATCATGTGAAATCTCATATGCTTTGAACCCCGCTGTATGAAGGAGTCAAGTTCGCGGAGTCATGCAGATAGGTGGAGCTGACTTTCCTCCTCATTTTCCCCATTTATTATGAAACTCGAATAAGCTGCGCCGAGTCTCATTCCCACGGTTCGAATCAGTATATTTTGGTTACGATTCCCTAACTTTATTGGAATTGTTCGTTTCTTTGGAAAACCGTAACCCGCACTCATCCTCCCTCTCCGCACCTTCCCCGCGACCACAAATCAAACCCGCCTAATTGTTCCTTGGTTTTAAATGGCCGCTTATCGCTTGACAGTTCAGGATTTGCATCCGTGTTAGCGATGAGTTCGGTAAACGGACTTTTGATCCGAAGAACCGCACGACTTGCCTACCGCTGCCACCACCGCCGCCGACACTCATGAAAGCACGCGCCACAGCTCTACGGCCAACCCGAAATAGTGCGAAACCATGCGACATCCGTGTTCCTATCATTATGGAAAGCTGGGAGCCTGGGACGCTGCTTTTATGATGTCCTACGATGCGATTGCGGGCTGATGCGGGCAAGGATGCGGGCCTCGGTGACGCTGGCTGGCAGTGGAACAAAAATAACGGTATGCGTCGTGCGAACTCGTCCTCAGCCGTCCTCCTGACACTCAGAACACAGCATCTTGCGTCCATACCGCCACACCCAAAATCGGAATAGCGATCTTTGAACTTCAAGTCACTTCCGTTGGTTGGAGACGCACAGTGCACAACAAGGTGACCAAACCCCCCGTTATGCCGGCTCCCTACACAGATATCCTTCGGATCCTCTTTGCTCTCGGGGCAGCGATTTACACAGGAAATCTCATCTACGACGGCGGCCCCTCAGAGAAATTCCTGGCCCATGGCTCGCAGCTCGTACTCGATGGTATAAAGCCTATTTTGATTTGATTCGCGACGGGGGTTTCCTTAAGCATCTGGAATGGCTGCATAAACGATACGGTGAGGCCCTTTTCTCCGTGCAACACACTTGACTGAGGTATCGAATATTGCAAGGGCCTGCGGTTAGAGTGGGACCTCATGAGGTACCCTCTTTTGCATCATTGAGTCGACGAGCACCTTGTGAACTAGACCACAGGTTCACTTCAGCGATCCGAGCGCATTCGACGCAATTTACGGTCCCCGATCCACCTTCGTCAAAGACCCAATCGTTTACGGCGCGTTCAAGCAAGACCTATCCTCATTTGGCTTCCGTGATCCTCATGAAGCCAGAAAGAGGAGGGAAATGCTCAGTCCGTTGTTCTCTCGGCGTGCGACGCTCAAACTTGAGCATGCGATCCAAGCAAAGGTATGAGCAGTCGTGCGTGTCTATGAACATTGGCTCACGATTTTACAATCTAGGTTGATAAACTCGTGGACAGAATTCTATCTTACGAAGATGGTCTGGCCTGCAATATGTTCATGGCTTTAGATCGGCAACCCTCGACATCATTACCTCGTATTGTTTTGCCAAATCATTCGACACCCTCGACGATCCTGGCTTCCAGCACCCTATGCTCCGGGCTATACTATCTGGAGTATCGATTATATGGACGTTCAAATACTTTCCGTCTTTATACTTTATCGCCGACCATATGCCTGGATGGCTCATGCGTCGTATTTCCCCAGTTTCTAAAGGATACACTGATTTGTTTGCATTTCTATCGCGGTATATCGATAGGATCCTAGCGGATCCGAGTACTCTGGACGCGGCAGATCATGAAACAATATACCACCACCTCATAAACCCAAATGTGGAGAAGCATAACATTCCATCCAAGAAATCTCTGCTCGACGAGTCTCTCACTCTCTTAGGAGCGGGGAGCGAAACGGTTGGAAATGTTGTGACCACAGGCGTTTTCCGCGTTCTCAGCGACCAACGTATCCTGAACAGATTACGAGCAGAGCTGGACGAAGTTGGCCTGATATTTCGACCCACCCTCAGTATCAAGTGTTAGAAAACTCTCTTACCTTGTGAGCATTCAATCTGTTTGCTCTTGGCTACCTGCACCCACAAGTCGATTCAGACTGCAGTAATCAAGGAGTCAATCCGAGTAGCGCATGGGGTGGTCACGCCGGTGCCCAGAGTTGTGGGCCCATCCGATGCATACATCTCAGGTTATCATATAACCGCTGGTGTGAGTCTCAGTACGTTTGAGCATAAGCAATTCGGCTGATTTGTGATATCATTCGATATCAAGACGGTTGTATCAATTGGAATTACGTTCATTCACGACAATCCGGAAATTTTCGAGATCCCTGATAGTTTCTGGCCAGAGCGCTGGCTGGAGGGACACAGTTCCAAGGCAGTCGAATCGAAATTCTTCGTTCCATTCTCCAAGGGACCGCGCATGTGTCTTGGGATCAAGTAAATTGAAACAAATCACGCTAATTCGATATTTACTACTTCTTCTGCAGTCTGGCTTGGTGCGAGTTATATCTCCTCTTTGCGAACACGTTCAGAAAGGTTGACATGGAAATTTATGATACTGAGTAAGAAGAAATTCTCGCGTGATCCATTCGTTTTCGCTAATCTCCCCGGGTTGTAGAATCGAGGATTTTGATTTTCAAGAGCATTGGCTCCCGGTCTTCCGGAAAAAACAATTTCATGCTCACATTCGAAGTCGTGGATGATAGCAGACGGGCTTGAGATGTCCACGGAACCTTTCGGACAAGGGTTGTGTTCATTTACATGCATGCGGCGGCATGCATGAGACGAAAGTGGGATGGAAGGTAGTCTCTCGTTGATAGACGCTCTATACTATGGACACTCGTATGATACCTTGTCCGGCACTCGATCCCTCTGAATTATTTCTCATGGAGATCCGCAGGCGCTGGGAAGGCTTGCTTGCCTTGAGACTACCTGGGACGCGCGTCGAATAAACGCCGTCGTCTGAAATCACAGCCCATGGCCCGGGCCGGAGAGTTTTTCGGCCCCAACCGGCACGGCAGACCTCGTGTTTGGAAGGTAAATATGTTCTTGCGCTTACTTATATCCTCTTCCTTACTTCACCGAAGGTGCGTATGTAGCGGGGGTCGTCCGATACCCTTCTTCAAGTTACCCGCTAGGAGCACCGCCCGCCGGCCCAGGAATGCGCGAAGTGGCCCCCGCCCTTTTGCGCTCTCTGTCCTCCACGTACTCCGTCCTCGACGCATCCTGCGTTGGTCTGTAATGTTCCCCGCCGCGCTTCACACCATGCAAGCTCCGCCGCTCATCATATGCCTGTAGCATTTTGTACCCTATATCTCGTACTCTCGCCGTCCTTCCTTCCATCTCGTTTTGTCTCGCGCAAGAGAGGAGGCTGAGGCTGAGGATGGCAGAGCTTCGGGTTAGAGAGGAGGGGGAAGGACTCTAGGACTGGAATGGGTGACAAGCGCATGGCCAGCCGGCGCTCTTCACTTTTCACCTCGCATCCCAACTGCGTGCGGAGCACATCCATACACATATGAATGATAGCTCAATTCCGCTCCGCCGGCCCACGTCCACCATGATCCTAGCTCTCGGACGCAGTATTCCTTTCCGCTTTTCCTCCTTTCCTACCTGAACACGGGTCATCTGCGATCCAGCACTGAGATTGCCCCTCGCAAATCGCGCTTGATGCCAGCGCCCCCAATGCAATGTGAACGCGAATGCGCTTCCGCCGCTACCATCTCACCGATCCCGACACAGTGTCACCGCTTGCCGCCATACCGCGAGACGTACGGAGTAGGGAACGCAACGGATGCGGGCAGGCTCCACGGTACGCAGCAGTCTCCTATGCATCTTTTTTCTTCTTTGTAAATTCCAATGTCTTCTCCCCTTATCCTGTGCATTTCCTTGCTGGTCGTTCCCGTTTTTCGTTCAAATTTCTTTGGATTTTTGCTGTATTTTCTGGTCGTTTTGCTAAGTGCTTCCTCAGCGTTGTTTGTGGCACAGGCTCACGACGCGCCGCGCACGGTACGGCCGCGACCGCGGCTCCTCATCCTCCGCCGCCGCCGTCATCCCCGACGCGCACCGCATCCTCACCGGCCTCGTCGCCGTGCACCTCCGGCGCGGCGACTACCAGCGGCACTGCCCGTGCCTCGCCCTCGGGGCGCCGGCTAGGGCGAGAACACGCACTCCTCCCACCACCACCTCCCTCGCGCCCTACTCCACCTCCAGCATCCACCGGACGCCGCGCTCCACCACGCACGGCCCCCACCGTCGACCTGCAGGAGCCGTTCTGCGTGAGGAGAGGCCCCATCAGCGGAATGGGAAGGGCGTGGTGCGCTGCTGCACGAGGAGCTGTCGTCGATGAGGCAGTCGACGGCGCGGGAGGACGCACCGAGGGAGGTGTCGGGATCTCGAGGATGTAGTCGTAGAGGATCGGAGTAGCAGGCTGCGGAGAGGGCGGCAAGGCGGGTCCAGTCACGGCAGCTGCGCGTTCTCGTAGCAGAAGAAGACAGCTTTGGTGCGGTAATGGCGGCGGACTCGCTGAATTCGGCAGGGTGAGGGGAGTAATGCGATGCGGGTGCGGGTGCTGGTACGGAGGACGGAGGACGGGAATGCGGGTTCTACTGGCGGGCATGGGCACGGGCAAGGCGCGCACGAGCGTCGGCGGAAATGAGGTGTGCATTTCCCCATTCCCGGGCTCTAACTTCGATCCTATGTAACAATCGTTTGGCAGGCGATAACCTTTCTTTCCGTCCTCCCCCCGTATTCGTCGTGTGCATCATCAAGAGCGCCGACCAGCAGGCGCTCAAGGTGGTTTATCTTTTCGCTTCTTGTTCTTTACTGTACGAGTGTATTCTGACGGAAGTCCCTTGATTAGGTCGCAGGCGGCCGCGTTGATCACGGCCACACACCCATTCAAGTCGGGCGAAAAGGAGTCAAATTCAGGACGGCGCAGGGGGTGGGCGGGAGAGTAGGGCAGGTGCACACAGGGCGGATTGTAACCGCGCAGAAGAGACACGCGTTGGTTTCGCATCATACTGACATCATAACTGGTCGAGGGTTTTGGAGCGAATTTCGGCGAAGAGCGGGTGGAGTTCGGGCGGTGTGCAGGAGGTGTGCCCATTCGTTTCGACCGCAGTGGGCGACTGCTGACTGCAGATTCGGTCCTAGCTGCATCCGACAAGTACGGGTCAAGATGAGGCGGAGATGGAGACGGCGGTGGGTGCCGGAGAAGACTCCGGTAACCTCACGCCGTGAAGTTGTGTGCGCCTGGTTCCCACCAGTTTGGTGTTAATTAGACGAAATTGATTTGGGGAGGAAATTGCAGTGAAGTCAGGACGACGTACACACAGGGGGCAAACACCATGGCATATAAATTAATAAGCCATGGTGGCTTATGTGTGGCTTATATGCGGCTTCTTCCCAGCTGTTGACTGGCAGTTGGCACATTCGGACCGGCCATCAAACTCTTTATATTTGCATACATTTGCATTTTCTCCGAGTCTTTAGACTCTTTCTGCTGAGGTTTCACTTTCCTCTTGCCCCGAAGAGACTTCTTGGAAGGAGGCAGGGTCTCATGCCAGAGTGAAGACTTCTTGGCAGTTCTCTTTTGTCCAGTCTGCGTGTCATCTCAATATGTATTATTTGGTGCAGAGGAGGGATCAGCTAGTGGAAAGCTCTGGCATTACAAGAAGCTGAAGGTGCCATGAAGAAGGATGTAATGGTAGCGAGAGACAAAGAGCGCGCACAATCAAAACACGTGGGTTACGTATGATCAGCATTCCATAATAAGTGTATCATGTGATCGTGAAATTACGTGAATTGTTGCCGGCCTCTAAACCTAAGTACTTGCGTGCGACCAGCAAGCCACATGCCGGCCATAAGCCACGCATAAGCCACCATGGCTTATTGATTTATATGCCACGGTGTTTGCCCCCTGTGACAGGTCCCAGTCATCCAGAAAGGGACATAACAGGCGACGCTTTTCCCGCCGAACGTCTTGTGGTAGGCACCAACCGGGCTACTAAGAACATCCCAGTATCAGGATATCAACGGCGTCTCTCCACAGAAGGCCTCAGTGGGAATGCCATTATAAATGGCTGTGGGTGTTCCGTGATCTTTCTTACAGCTTAAGGACTTGTCGACCTCCTAGGCTCTCCTACCATCCAGATGGGCTACCCGACTCCTCAAGGACTATCCTCCACCACTTTCCGACCGCCGCCTCTGGATGGTTCCCTCTCATTCCCCGAAATATTTGATCACCACGCGATAAACAGTCCAACTCATCCGCTCTTCCGTTATATCGATGCCGAGGGTGTTGTGCAAACTATTACATGGTCGCATGCTGTTCGGGGATTCCACGCAGCAGCACATATCACTCGTCAGCAGATCGGTGCAGAAAGCGCTGACATCCGCCCCGTTGTGGCTATCGTCGCCGCCGCTGGTCAGTGTATTCAAACCATAAAGTCATCCAATGCTCTCATATGATTGTCGCGCCTCCAGATCAGATCACCTATTTTTCAGTCATCGCCGGAATTATGCGTGCAGGATGTCAAGCGTTTCCTGTATCTCCCCGGAATTCAGACGTGGCCATTGCGCATCTCCTCCAATCCACTGATTGCACCCATGTATTTGTGAGCGCGGACAACGCCATGCAAAGCCTAGTTCGAGCAGCGGCTGGGAAACTGTCTATGCTTGGGAGAGAAGTTAAATTTCTCCCGATGCCAACGTTCGAAGACCTGTTCGCACCTTCGGATCCTGTCATTTCTCTCCCCCCAATGTGCAAAGTCGGTTTAGACGCGCCGGCTGTGATTTTACATTCTTCAGGTATTTGAGAACTTATAAAGAGGACTACTTCTGACACTGACACAACTTTCCAGGCTCCACGGCGTTCCCCAAAACCATCACGTCCACGCATCGCATACTAATTGAGTCGGGTCTTATTCCGTGTAATTCCATTCATCTCGGATGCTGCAGCTGCTGTGTTCAACATTGGAATAGATTACGGTCAAATCGACCTCTGCGGCCATATTCTGTCTGCCCATGTTCGTGCTCAGCACTCTATTTATCCCCTTCGTCTCATATCTCAATACTAGGCTGTACCGATGTTCCGTTAGTTGTGAACCATTCATTCTTGCTATTTGTTTTTTCAACGTTCGATAGACCTCATGGGAGTTATCCAACTCTCTTGGACGGTGAGTATCGTCGCTCTCCATTTCACTGACGTTAAATGTTCATAGGCACTCTGTGGGCTAACGATCGCAGTTTTCCCACCCTCTTTCCCGCTGACCATTCCCACTCCTGATCGGGTTTTCGATGGGGCAGTGGCTACAAAATCAACGCTCATGTTCTGTGCCCCTGCCTTTCTAGAGGTATGCCTGATGTGTTAAAATCTAATTCCTCATATCGACGCAGCCTCCGACAGAGTTGGGCACGCGAGCCCCACTGCCTCGCAGCCTTGCAGAATTTCAGAACCGTGGTATGTGCCTGTTGACGTAGTTTCGTTTTTGTTTTCATTATCAACCGCGGCTCAGATCTTTGCGGGTGGACCGCTGCAGCGTAGGGCCAACGTATCTTCAAAAGAACTGTCTTTCTTATTCTCTGCCAGCCGCCATTGGAGACATGCTTGTTCAGCACGGTGTTCACATCGCCCACGTATATGGACTGTGAGTTGGTCTCTCCTATCACTTCGATATGAACTTTGATGTGGCTTATAGCACCGAAACGAGCAATCTGACCCTGTTTTTGCCAGGTTAGCACCAGTTTAACCCTGATCATGAAGCGTTCTAACTTGAATCTTGGCAGAAGCCTCTCCTGACGAGGGTTGGGATTATTTCTATGTATGTACGAAGGCCTCTTACTTGTGCGAAAGCTCTAACCATACTCTTCTAGTTGTCACCGCACATACACCCAGTATTTGAGCCGGTGGAAGACGTCCCGGGTGTCTATCACCTTATTCTCAAGGTGAGTCTTGAGTCGGTTGTACTACCTCTGGGCTGAACTTGCGCTAGAAAACCGCAACACACACACCGGCAATGTTGGATACAGTCGTTGATGGTGTTCCAGCCTTCAAAACCAACGACTTGTTTGTTCGGCATCCGTCTAACCCCAACCTTGTGAAGGTTTATGGTCGCAACGGTAAGCTCACTGTGGCGTTTGCGATTCCGTTCTGTCTGACGGACATTACAGATGACCAGATTATGCACTCTAATGGAGAAAAGGCTCGTACTATGTCCCATGGAATTTTGTTCTCGCGTACTAACGATTCTTGAAGACCAACCCGGGCCCGCTTGGTGAAGGACAATTGCATGACGCTCTTATGCTTTTCTTACCAGCGACCTTGATTATTTCCAGAGGCGATCCTACTAAAGGATACAAGAATCAAATTTGCAATCATGTTCGGCAGATCGCAGTTCCATGCGGGTGTATTGCTGTTCCCTGCGAAATCATTCGATCCTGCGGATGAACAACGACTCATCGAGTTTCGCCGAAGCATTTGGTCATTGATTTTCGTTGAACATAAGCCCGGAATTAATTCGCGCTCCTAGGCCGACCATAGTTGAGGCAAACAGATACGCCCCCACGCACTCGAGGATATTCAAAGAGGTCCTACGTTTGACACCGAAAATCATGCCTTTCGTTCTGACGATGTCTTAGATGATACTGGTCGCCGATCCCTCGCGACCCATCGAGCTCACTGCCAAGGGAACCCCTCGCCGGCAAGCCGTTCTGGATCTGTATGCGGAGGAAATCCGAGCTGTCTATGAGGCCGTCGATGAATCCTCGCAGACCCACCTCACAGCTCCGCAGGATTACAGTTTCCAGGCGAGCCTCGACTTTGTGAGACGCGTAGTTGCAGAAGTGATGCGCGAAATGCCGGGCGACGACGACGATCTGTTCCAGCATGGCTGTGACAGGTAAACATGCCTTACCTTTTACGTCCATTCCTCGGTTTGAACTTTAATCCCGCAGCCTACAAGCGACTTGGATACGCAACTCAATCTTATATGCTTTGCGAAACTCCCAGTGTGTGGATATGAAAACAGTCCCAACCAATTTTATTTATGCGTATCCTACTCTGCGACTCCTCGCCGATTTGTTCACCAGACTCATGTCCGGATCGATGTCTAAGCCGGAGGACATATCGCGACGTGCTGATGCGATGAAAGCCATGGTTAGCAAGTACGCTGAAGGGTTTCCAAAGCATCACGCGACGATCGACGATCTGGGGGCCGAAGTTGTGCTTCTCACCGGCACAACTGGCGCTCTCGGCAGTCATATTCTCGCACATCTACTTGGCTTGCCCGAAATATCGAAGGTCTACGCGTTGAATCGGCCTAGCTCTCAGACGCACAATATTCGAGAACGTCACTGCACTTCCTTCACTGCCAATGGCCTCGATGTTCAATTGCTCGAGTCACCGAAATTGAAACTTCTCGAGACAAATCTCAATCAAGCCCAGTTCGGATTGCCCAGCGAAGATTATAACGCCCTAAGGGATAATGTTACAGCAATCATTCATAATGGTAAGAACTTTATGCGTGATTTGATCCAACACCAGCTGACATGTTCCCCAGCTTGGCAGGTAAACTTCAATATCTCGCTCTCGTCCATGGAGCCACTGGTTGCGGGGACCCGTCAGCTTGTTGAGTTTGCACTCTCGAGTCCGCACCCAGCACCACCTCGATTCATATTCGTCAGTACTGCTGGAATCTTTCGCAGTAAGCATTCCTTTGACAGCGACTCGCATCTGTTGACCTTTTCGAAATTAGATGCCACAAAGATCGCCCTGGAGGAAAGTCTCCCCGACCCTCATGCCGCTATCGGGCAGGGCTACTCCGAGTCGAAATGGATCGCCGAACAAATTCTTGGAAAAATGGGTGAAGAGACAACTTTATCTCCCATCATTGTGCGTCCGGGTCAGCTTTCCGGTGCTGCCAACGGGGCGTGGAACTCCAGCGACTGGTTCCCGACCCTCTTGCGATCTAGTCAGCTCTTGGGACACTTGCCCACCATCGCCGGGGTGAGTTTCTTTTTACAAAACTTCGTCTCTCTGTGCTCTTACCGCAGATCTCTTTTACTTCTAGCATGCATCCTGGTTCCCGATTCACCACGCAGCCAGAGCTATTGTAGAAATGCGGTCAAACGACGGGCATTACTTCCACATCACCCACCCAAAGCCGGTGCCCATGGCCGACATCATGTCCCCCCTCTCCGAAGCGCTCGACCTTCCTCTTGTTCCTTATTCAGCCTGGATGGATTCATTGGAGGCCGCGTCTTTGCAGGAATCCGCGGCATCTAACAATCCGGGTGTTCGATTACTTGATTTTTTCCGATCCCTCCGCCAAGTATCCGCCGAGCAGGATGTGTTGTCGCCGGTGACCTTATCGAATGAATGTGCTGTGAAGGCGGCGGGGTTTATGTTATCTGTTCCACCGCTGGGAGCATACGATGTTGGGACATGGGTGTCTCACCTACGAGGAGTTGGATATCTGTCCTGAAATCATTCTTGATTTTATGCAAAGTGTATCTTTCCGAAAATTCAACCCTGTTGACATCATGTCCGTTCCTACAAACTCGAGTTTGTACGTCCTCGACTGCTATAATTGTCACTGTTTAAATTTGTACCAGCGAAAAGCAAAGTAGAGTTGAAGTAGAGCGAAAAATAGAACTCCCTTTGCCGCATCACCCAACCCCGAATCGAACGGGTTGTCTGCTTGAATGTATGGTCGACTTCATTACGAGCGGGAAATGCACACCGTGTGCTGTCGGAGGTTGAAGACTGTCGTTCGCCGTTGAGTCTATATATCAGCAAACCAAAACCGACGGTGAGTATGTGGATCCTTGGGGGAAAAAGTAAACTCTGTCCTTAGCAGCTATCGCACAACCCCGGATTGAACGGGCTGTCCTGCAATAATTGCACATATTGCAGGCGCACACCATGTGCTATCGTGGGTTGAGTGCCTTGCGCTTGCGGTGGATTTGTACCAGCGAAAAGTGATTATCTGGGTGGGACGTGGCGAAAAAGTCAAGGTACAAGCGGCTGCCACATCACCCGTGTATTATGCGCGGACCGGCAACGCCGGTCCGCACCACCGGAATCCGCTGAACCTGCGACACAGCTTCGCCGTATTTCGTTGTACGTCCCAAGATACGGTGTATTCCAGCGGATGTACTTTCCATTTCTACTTGTACAATGAATTCCACCGGACTTGAGTTTTTTGCGCCCTCTATTTTGAACTTATCTGGTGCACCTAGTGATGTTCCGGCTTTGGCCTCAGGCCAAAAAGCCCCGGCTTTTTGGCTTTGGTACCGGGCCAAAGCCGAGCCAAAATATCGGCCTGACACGGCTTTTGGCCCGGCCTGGCACTCCTCCAAGCCAAAGCCGAGCCGGAAAGCCCCGGCTTTCACGGGTGCCTAAGACATATGACATAACCATCATGATTTGCCCTTCAGCGGCCATCTTTTTTCCTTGCGGCTCTTGGATGCCGTCGCCGGAGCCCCATCAACTGAAACGGGTTGCCGAGGAAAAGGGGAGCAGTCCGACAGACCGTGACTTTACGTGTCACATGTTTTGGATGTCTCTATTGATGAGAATAAGCACCCTCCTCAGCCCAATAATCAACCAGGGGAGGGCTCAGACTGCTCCTTGATCATAACACATCAAGTATGAACTCGGGGTAGTTGTATTGGAGCAATCAATGATGATGCCGAAATTTCGGCAAAAGCCCCGGCTCAGGCCAAAGCCGGCCCAGGCCAAGCCAAGCCTAGACGGCGCGGCCTGGCCTGGGATTCTGAGAAGCCAAAGCCGCCAAATGCGGGCCAAAGCCAGGGCTTTCAGGCCAAGCCAAAGCCGGAACATCACTAGGTGCACCATAAACACTGAATTCCGCTGGAATCCGCTGGCGTGCCACGTAGAACTCATTCACTGTATTCCAGCGGGACCCGCTGGTTTCAGTCGCCTCCACCGTATTCCACCGTACATAGCCCGCTAGGCAGCCGACGAAATCCACTGGCATTCGCTGGATCCGCTGCCTTCCGCTGGATATCTGGCGTATTTCCAACGTATTTCGCTGAATGGGGCAACATAAAAAGCAAGCAGTCGGCGGAAACCACTGGATACAAGACAATATCCACCGTATTTCGCTGGATGTGAACAAAGAAGAAAAAAAGAAGCCACCGGGAACCGCTGGATACAGGCGAGGATCCACCGTAATCCAGCGATGCGCGCCGGAATACATCGGGGTTCGCTGCAACTTTTTTTTTGGAAAGTACATACACTGCATATCTATCCTAAATCTGTGACTTTCTCCCAAAATTCCTCCGAGAGGAACTGGTCTTTGTTCGCCACCTTCTTGTCAACCAGGCCCTTGTAAAGTAACATCAAGACGTGCACCGCAAAGTCATAATTTGTGTCCGACATCTGTCGCAGCTGCGCCTCGTACCCATTGAGCCATGCATTGAGCTGCTCAGCCGTTTCAGTATTGAAAGCACGGGTTGTATGCTGTTGACCGTTATCATCGACGCGGACAGTGATCAAATCCGGTTGGGACCCGTTTGTCGGGGCAGGATTACACCAAATACGACAAAGAACATCAGAAGCTTGATGTCCAATGTAATGCCAGGCGTCAACGATGAGTTTAGTGGATGCGAGCCAGTGACTGTTGGGATCCTGAGTCACAATATGACGAAGGAGATTGCACGCATCATCGTATACGAGAAAACTTGGTTTCGAATCCACATCCAACTCCCAAATCTTGTCGATTATCGCTAGCACCTGGGATGAGCTTTCTGAATTGTAGCATTTGCCCCATCCGATGGGACAGCCACAGGACCACTGCACAGTTTGTAAACAGTACGTCGTCCTCGCCCGGAATGTGTGCGCAACTTCGTTCCCAGGGGTTCCATTCAAATCGGGGAGCTCTGAATGAAGTGCGGGACCTTGACCTGACGCGTCATGATTACCAGTCGGATTGGACAGATTTTGGCGCCGGATAACGCGCTGTACCCCTGGGAAGGAGAGTCTGGAGAATCGGTTAAGATATTTTGCATGCCAGTCCTTGTGCAGTGGGTCGTCACAGGTTACGGCCCCGTCGGAATGAATATCACGGCCACATGGAATGATACCGCAAATCGTCCGCATTGACAAGTGTTCACGGCAGAACCGCCCATTTTTGTAGTTGATCAGAGGACCGATGCAGGTGCTCACAGAACACAGCTGAAATAGATTAACATTTTGAAAGATTGACCAAAAAAAGCAACAAACCCGATGAGTAATGGATTTTCCGTCCATCACAGCCAGACGTGTGTAGCCTCGACCAGTTTCAGCTGCCCGTGTTTGCTGTGTTGGGCGTGCCGCAAGCCCAGGAGGTACTTCAGTGGCATTGGCTGAAGGCTCCGCACCAATTCTCTGAGCCAAGTTAGTGGTATTTCATATGACCATATCGGAACCACTAGAACCCTTACTGTGTTTGAATTTTCCCCAGCGTCGACAACCCCAGTCTCATTTCCATCCAGGACGGCGCCTTCTGCAATCAAATCCGAGGTGTAACGCTTGATGTGCGTGCAATTGGTACATCCATGTTCCATTGCCCCCGCAACCACTCCGCCGTTCCGTCCAATGGCATCTCTAACTGACTCTGAAAGCACCTGGGAGCTTGAATGGGCTGGAACGGTGAAAGTTGACTCGAGGCTATGGGATGTGATTAACCGACGCGCAAAATGCTCGAAGTATAGCCGCTGTGATTGTCGTGTCGTTATGCGTGGGGGTTTGCCGATTGTGTCGCTGAGCCATTCTGCAAAATTGGACCACCCCGAATGAAAGCGGAGGATGGCATGCTCCTGTGCCAGCGCAATCCGTCGATGGACCCAAATTCCATGCTTTGATACCCGCAGATGTGATGTTTGGTACTCCAATCTCTGCACCTTTCCGTAGGAACTGTTTTCGAGTTGGTAGGTCACCCGGTCTGGGTAATATTGTGCTTTGCACTTCACACAATAGGCCAGGAAAAGTTGCCCTCGGACCCATCTAAAGTCACTATTGAGGAGCTTCACCTCTTGCGGTTTCTGGTGCCGGGACAGGGGACGACAATCCTCGGATGGGCAAATGATGCAGTGAAGACGTTCCGTACAAAGGATGATATGGGGTGGTGGAAACAAATCGGGACCAGAATTAGGATCATCCATTCCCAGAAGATGATATATATGCTCCAGATCGTGCCAGACGCGCTGGCCCAAGCGGGGTCCCACATTCATCTTCCTCAGGTGGGAAGAAAGGATGTTCGTGTTGGTTTGAAAAGGCATCCGCTAGGACATCTGAAATGCTCCGGAGCCACGCAGTTTCAGTGGGTTGGTGGGAGGCTCTGCGTTGGTTCAAGTGGAGTCGGAAAAGCGGATACGTGGCAGAAAGAACCGCGAGGATGTAAAGAGCTCGTTGCAGCGAGAACTGGTTGATAAGGTAGAGTTGGAGGATGAATATAAAGTTGCCCAGTACTGGAATCATGGCTGTCGATGTTAGAAGACAATGTTTCCTTTTTAAGAAAAAACAGCCGGTTTACAAAACGAAAATGTGCATGGCACGAAAGCATCAATATATTTGCAATAATCTTAGTACAAGGTCGCTGTGGCGGTTGACAAGCACGGATAGACGCGCAGCTCGATGCCCTCATAATGCGGCGGCTCCTTGTTAAGGCACGTGAACTTGAGATTCTGCGCGAGTTCTTGGGTGGGATGTGGAACTTGACAAGCGACGCTGCAAGCTGCTGGGTATTGGCCCTTGTCGTACGTCGAAAGGGATGCTGCAGATGCACGGTGGCGGCAGCGTGGCAGCAGCGTCAGCTTCAGAGGAAGACGCGCTGGAAGTGCGGGTACGAGATGCTCGCATAGACGAAAAACTTAAATACAGACTGAGAATGGCCGAGGAAAATCAAACGTCTGGATGACTCACCGGTGACGGAGGCCCTGCGAGACAGACAACGTGGATGGCCCCGTGCTAGCAATAAGTCCTCAATTGCAAGCGTGAATGTGGCGCGGCACTTGCCAGGATGGGAACGAGACTTCGCGGAGCTCGTCTTCGAGCACGTTGGTCATTATCAACATGACGACACCAGAACGGGGCCAACACACTTTGATACCGGTGGGACACAGACAACCGGCGCGCGACGGGGAAAACAAGCTGCAGATCCGCCAAATTTTTGGTTAGTATAGGCCTCGGGCCTTGCGACCCGGCAAGCACTTGGAGCTGGCTGTATTGTGCCGAGTCCCAGGTGCTGATCCTTACGCACTCAAGCCAGCTCCAAGCTTACTGCAGTTGTCTAAATGCAAGAAAACCCCTTTTTGGTGCTTATTCAAAGAAGCCACTCCATATTTGTGGTGATTATTCGTCAGCGGCGGTTGTCTGAGTCTGAAGCGACTGGCAGCTGTGACGGAAGCGAGTAGTTCGAGTTCCGGCACACGAAAGAGAGCTAGAGCGAATCCGATATGACTGTGGTAGGTTATAGATTCACTGAAGAAGCGTAGTAATGACAGGCAAGTATTTATACTCGGATCAGTGGCAGTACGGAGCGATAATGAACTAGGCGGAAAAAGGAAGGATCGTGGAGTAACGTAGGGTCGAATGCAGATGTAAGTAAAAAAGAAATAATAAGGAGAGTGTGGTGAATGGTGGGGAAAAAGTAAGAGAGAAATAAATGAACGGCTGCGTACTATGTGACGGTCATTTCCGTTACACACGCCCTCCAGATCGACGCCGCGCGACGATCTCAAGTTTCCATCTCGTCCCGACGCGTACCGGTAGCGGCGCCCGATCCACTAGGTGTCTCGGCGCCGTCGGCGGTCTTCTGGCGCTCCTCAAGCTCGCGCTGCCTCTGCAAACGCAAAGCCTGGATTTCTGGCGTATTCACCGCGTCGGCAGCGCGCATCGCCGTCCTGATGGCCCTCGCCTCCTTGTGCCTCTGTTCGGCACGGCGGCGCGCGCGATCTCGTCCAATAATCGCCTCCTGCCCCTCACGAAGATCCGCCTCGCGAACCAAAACCATTCCCTCGGGGAGAGGCGGCGAGATGTCGGCATCTCGGGCTTGCATCTCGACAAGCGTGGCAACGCGGCCCTCGGTAACGAAGTTGAAACAGCCGCGGTCGTAGTCATACGTGCCCCAACGAAGACCACTGGCGCCATCACGGGTGTTGTTGGCCTCAGCGAAGGTGCGATAACCGTGAGGTTCGTAAGGTACGAACTGCTGGTCGATGGTGGGATTATTGCCGTACTGGTTGTATTTGATGTACATCTGGATCGTTTTCATGCTGACGACCCGTTCGTGACCAGTCTCGTCGGTGAGAACCATGGTCTCGCGATCCTGGCGACGCATCGTAGCGTGGGTGCGATTGAACTCGGTATATTCGGCCGAAATCTCGTTCGGCGGGATGATGGTACCATTGCTGGTGTCGTACTTTCGAGTCGGCATCGCAGCGATAGCAGGTGAGTTTTCAGTGACAGAGAATTCAGAAAGATAATTGGGGTGCTCGAGGGCGAGATCACCCGCAATTTCTGGATCGCTTATATCGTCCAGGTCGTTGGAGCCAATTTCAAAATCAAATCCAACTCGGCTCGCTAAGAATTCAGGGTCCTCCTGGGGCGGTTTGCCTCTTCCTTCTGTTAATTCACTGATATCTGAAATTCCTAGTACTTCGAAATATTCTTGCAAAGCATTCAACTTGCTTGCCTGCTGGTACGGCATCCACGTCAAATCTCCTGATTGCCAACGTACTTCAAAGAGCGCCCGGCTTCGGCGCCCCGAGTGTCCCACAATGCGGTCAACAGCCCATTCATGACTAGTTGCGTCATTGGTCACACTCAGCTGACTCTCCAAACGACCCGGAAATCGACGGTCATCGTTTGGAACATGGACCCGCAACAATGACGCATGAAATACATCATGAACTCCACGCTGCTTCATGTTCGCAGGGAGTTCGATGCGGAACGAAGAATTATTGAAGTCCTCGAGAATACGGTAAGGACCAATATACTTCGGGATGAGCTTACGAGCAAGTCCTTTTCGAATTTAATATTCTTCGTTGAAAAGATATACCAGGTCGTCCTTTTTGAAAGGCTCCACCTGGCGCTTTCGGTTTGCATTCCGAGTCTGCTTGACTCGTGCCGCGATAATTGCGTCATGCGCGGCCATAATAGCCAACCGGCGCTGGAGGATAAAGTTTGCGATGCCCGGATACTCGCGAGATCTGTCCGAGTCCCATAGCAACGAGCGCGGCATCATTCCAGTGTTCAAAAAGAATGGGGAATATCCCGTAGACTCGGATCGTGCCGAGTTCATCGCAAATTCAACTGCGGGAAGTTTAGCGACCCAATCTTTCTGTTTCTCACCAATACACTGGCGGAGCATCTGGGTTACCGTTCGGTTGGCGCGCTCTGTTGCACCATCAGTTTCCGGATGGTAAGCACTTGACATTCTCAATTTCGTCCCAATCAACTCATGGAGACGGCGCCAAAAGGTGCTTGTGAATAAAACATCGCGATCACTCACAATTGAGTACGGTAAACCGTGTAATTTATATATTTGCTCAAACATTAGTTCGGCAATTTGACGGGCGGTATAATTGATTCGGCTAGGAACCAAATGAACCATGCCCGTAAGGAGGCATATTACAACAGTGATGGAATTGAATACGCCATCGCGATTCTTCGACTCGGGTAACGGCCCGACGAAGTCAATGCCGATTGCTTCCCAAGGCCTCGATGGTGGTGAAAGTGAATGCAACAAGCCATAAGGCTTTTGATTGCTTGGTTTACTGTGTCTACAAGTAACACAGGTTTGACAGAGGCTGGTGACGTCGTCAACCATTTCCTTCCACCACACATATTCTCGCAAGTAATCAAGAGTTTTCTTGGGTCCCAAATGAGCCAAGATTGAATGGGCTTCGGAGAATACAATTTCCCGAACATTCCTATTTCTATAAGTGATTTCAGGAATGCAAAGGCAAGTACGATCCTTTTCCTTCAAGTAGATGAGTCCATCACGGACTTCGAAATTGCGAAAATCCTTCGGTGCAGCGAGGATATTCTTGAAGAAAGGGTCTTGATCATATTTATTCCTCAGGAACTTAGCCAAGTCTAACCCATCCCATCCATCCTTTACCACAGGAAAGAGGGAAGGATCCAAACTGACTCGACCTCCTCGATCGACGGGCTTGGCACGGAAGTGCGTTCTGCGTCAATCAGTGGCTGTGCCTCCGGATCAATCAGCGGCTGTGCTGCTGATCTCTCGCCACTTTCATCCTCGACGGCGTCTTTGGGCAAATTTTGAATTTTGCTGGTACTCCCGCCCTCCTTTGCATCGCCTCGCGATGCAAACGAGTTTCTATTCTTCTTTTGAGTCTTTCCAGCCTCCTTGGAGTCCGCATCAGCATTTGGCACGGGCCCTGTTTTTCGGGTCGCAGACCTCAAAACTCGTCCAGGTAAGGATTCTTTGGCGGGTTTAGCTTCGATTTCAGCCTTTTCAGCAGCGGCTCTTGTCGTTGAGCGCAAAACTCGATCGCTAGATAACGCCAAGGCCTCTCGGCCCGCGAAAACCGGCATGGAGATCGAGCTTATCTCAAGTACATTGTTGTCGATCACATCGTGGTACGTGTATTCGCTACGCGCGCGGACGGTACCTGGAGCCTCATTTGAATAGAGTCTCGACAATGCATCAGCTAGAACATTCTCAGTTCCTGGCACATAGACAACTTCAAAATCAAACTCGGCGATCTTTTCGATCCATCGCGCCTGGCGACCGGACAAGTTCTTCTGGTTCATTAGGTGAATTAATCCTTTGTGATCTGTAATCCATTTAAAATGACAACCTTGCAGGATGTCTCGATGCCGCAACATCGCTTCAACACCCGCAAGCATTTCAATCTCATGTACGGGGTAATTTTGTTGAGCCGAATTTAATTTTGCTGAGAAAAATGCGGCGACTTTGCCACTTTTCCAGTCTTTTCCTTGGCATACGACACCCGCGATTCCAGTGCTGCATCCATCAGTCACCAGGTACACGGTGTCGGCGTCTTTACCGTAATCTAACGGTATCCGTCGATGATTCCGGTGAGCTTCGACAATTTGCTTCACATCTTCGAATGCTCGTTGATGAGTATAGCTCCATCGAAACGGAACCGTGTCACCGGTCAAACCGTGGAGAACGCCCATCGGCACGCGAACAAGTGCAAGATCATCGGACAGGTACCCGACCGAACCAAGGAATCCGCGAAGAAGGTCCCGATTGGTAGGTGTTTTCCAATTTAGCACTGTGTCGACTTTATCAGGATCCATTCGGATCCCTTGATCATCGACAATGCGGCCGAGAACTTTGAGTTCTGGCTGAAGAAACTGCAATTTTCTCTCGCCAAGGTACAGTTTCTCGCGCTTCAACACATCAATAATTAATTTGACATGTTTTATATGCTCTTCGAGCGTCTCTGAATAGATGATAATATCATCAAGATACACGTCCATAAAACGGCCAATATAATCCGAGAATAGATAATTCATAAGGGACTGATATGTCGCAGGTGCGTTGCAATCTCCTTGTTGCAACACAAGGCTAACCATATTCCCGTCCGGAGTCGTGACCGCTGTGCGTTCAACGTGCTCCGGTTCAACTCGGATCTGTTCGTAGGCATCTTGGCCGTCAATCAGAGACCTATACTTGCAGCGGCCACGCGCCGCAAAATCCCTTCCATGTCTGGTAAGGGCGATGACATCTTGTGAGTATTCTTATTTCGTGCTCGTAAATCAACGACTACACGCAATTTAGGCGGTTGGTCTTAACTTTTGGAATCAAAAGCATAGGTGCGGTATTGCCGGCATTCGTTATCTTCCAACGACCGGCTCTCAAATAATTTCTTCGTTTCTCATCCCACTGAGGACGAAGAGCTTCGGGACACCGTGAAGGTCGCCACGGCAAAGATCTTATTCTCGTCTATCAGAGGTATAGTGTGGTTTATCGCACGCAAAGGAGGTAACTCAGTTTCTGCCGCAGTTTTACATACAGGTTTTGCGTATTCAATTAACTCGGCGCGCGCGGCTTTGATCGCATCTAACTCAACCTCCAATGAGTGAGAGTATATACGTGCAGTGGCGACACCTTGAAGAGGTAAGCATTTAGCACTTCCAATGCAAACTCGAGCAGGATTCAAACCAATGCTCACCTGGTGCTGAAACAGCCACGACGTCCCCAAGATCATGTCGTACCCACTCAAGTTGGCAACCGCAAGTAAGTCTCCAATATGATGACTTGGCCGTTTCAACACGGAATACCGTCTCCTGATATATCTTGAAGCAATTGCAAACGATCTTCAATGGTCTCGTTCAAACACCGGGAAAATGAGATAAGTCGGGCTCATCATCATCCGTTTCTGAGTCCGAATCACTCACTGACTGTAAGTCAGGCATGTCATCTTCAGATAGTTCTGACTCTGTCTCAGTTACGGACTGCAATGCTGATTCTTCGCTAGAAATCAAACTTGCTGTCTCGGAGCTCGAAACATCGGCAAAATCAAAATCCTCGTCCTGTCCATTGAACTCGGACCTGGCCCATGCAACCAAATCGAATGAGCGTCATCAAGACTCGCTTTCGAGAGGTGCTTGGACTCAGCGCCGTATTGTACAAGGTACGTATCAGTCCCGCTCTCCGAGACATCAATGTTAAGATCAGAGTTCTGATTTTCTGCTGCACGCAGAATTAGGATTACCATCGCGCCGTAGACATCGCCCAATTCAATGAGATAACGCTCTTCGGGCGGAATTTCCTCGGGATCACCACCCGACGCAATCACGAGTTGCTGCGCATACCAGAGTCAAGTTGGAACTCTGGATCCCGTAAGTGTGAGCTTGACACGGTAACATCTTCGGAGGTTTTGTTATCCATAATTACATGCTCGGTAGGTGAGATTTCGTAGACTAAGAACCTTCGTTCAGTCTGAATATTATCTTCACCCGGGAAGGTTGGGCGTGCTGGAGTACGATCTCGGCAAAACGAGCTGGCAAGTCGCCGATTGGCTGAGAAGTTGGCTGCGACGTCGTTACTTCAGCGGTAGCGAAGTCGAAAATTTCTTGTGGGGCACCCTCGCCCTCCTCGACTTCCAGCTGAACAGCTGTCGAGCCAACTTGGAGTGTTTCAATCACCTCGGTAGTCTTGCCAAGAGCCGAGTCAGTCTTCATTCCAACACCATGTGCGCCGAAACCAGGAGGTTTACCCTTCTGTTTCGATTCCACCATAGTAAGTTGGGGACAATTTCTTGCTATGTGCCCGGGAGCTTCGCAGTTCAAACACAGACCGGCGGCCAACAACTCGTTGCGCTTCTGAGGAGATAACTTGCGTTCCCAAGGTCGATTATCTCGATTAGAACTCGACCCGGCATTTGATTGCTGAGGTTTCTTATTGAAATCCTTTTTCATGGAGCATAAGTTGTTGAAGAGGTACGCATTACCTCATTTCGATTACGAGGAACAAATTTACCTCCACGTCCGTGTCCGCGGCCATTGCGCGTGAAGTTATTGGGGTCTGCCCGAACCGTTCTGATTACCCTTCTTAGGTCCGGATGACCCGGTGTTGTTGTCTTTGGACTTCAAACCCAGGAAAATTTCGGCGTGCTCAGCACCCGCAACGACTTTATCCCATCTGGACTTCTCAGGATCATAGTCTTTGCGCCAAAGCTCGGTCTGGATATCTGTGTGCAAACTTCGCCAATATCTTACGACCTTTTCCTGGTCATTTTTGAGTCCAATCATACTGAATATATCTTCAAATTCAGTTGTATGCTCTGCAACAGACTTGTTGTTCTGATAACAACGGTTCAAACGATCGCGCTGTTTCATACGGAAATCAGGTGGGAAGCAGAATTTCAACATTTCGATGAAGAAGTCTTGCAAAGTCCAGCTTGACTTACTCGAGCGGACTTTCCTATTGAAGAAAGTACGTGCTTTCCCCTCCAAATAATAGCTAAGCATCAGGACTTGATCTTCAGGATCAACACGACCCAATTTCAAGTACTGGGTACTCTCGTGAACAAACTGTAAATAACGGTCCGAGTCGGCTGAACCGTCATATTTATTTGGAGGTATGGGTTTAATAATCATCTTAGACTTCTTGCGGTGAGCAGCATTCACATTTCCAGCAGTAAGTCCAGCCTCCGCGGCCTCCGATTCATCATCGCTAGATGAACTCCCTCCGGATTCATCACTGGAGGAAGAACTTGATGGATCATCTGGCGGCGGCGCTGACTGGCCAACACGCTGTGTGTCACGCATGACCTGCTCGAAGAAACCTCCCGGCGGCAACCGATTGGCCGTCGACTTACTGGAGTGTCTCTTTTTACCCTGATTTTCAGGGTCTTGAGGCTCTGTGTGCATTTGATGCACAACACTGTCGCGAACAGCGTCCTCAGCTTTACTGGTCGATTTTTCAACCTTGGCCGACTTCTTGCGTTGTTTGAGCTCTTTCAAGTGCTTCTTTGCACTTGCAATCTCATCCTTGAGACTCTGGCCAGAGTTTTCCACGCCACCTTTGGGCGGGGTTGTGCTCACAACAACGGGCGATGGTGAGTTCTTCTTGGCCGAACCCGAAGTATCGGGTTGAGCCTCAAAATCACCATCAAAAAATCCAACCGGCGAAGGCTCCGGTTCTATCTTTACTTGTTGATGAATTTCCTTGTAATTCTCAAGCACTTCACGCTGCGCATTGAGTTCAGCTTCGGAAAAATTCTCCGAAAAATCCATCGCACCCCAATTTCTGGGATCAATACCTTTACCCTTGTTCTTCGACGGGCCAGCTCGGGGAGCGATTCACTCCGTGCGACCTTGAAGCGGGCAGTGCGGGGAGCATGGGGAGAGGACTCCGCATTGGGCAAAGTCTGCTCCACAACGGGAGTTGACTCAGCGAGCCGTGGGGATGCCGAAGTATCCACCCGGCTATTGTTGCCCGACGGCACTTTTGGCTCCACAGTGGGGCGCTGTGATCCCGCGCGGGCTCTGAACCCCGCAGCAGCGAGCTGCTTGTAGCGACGAGACAGTTTGAGGAGGTTCTCGGGGCTCAAATCGTGGGTCGCAATCTCAACAGTCGAGGTTAAAGCAGAAGAATCTGTATTAACACTAACTTGCGATACACTACGCTCACGATGAGTTTGAGCCGTTTTCTTCGTTACCGTAGTCCATTGACTGTCAGCTGAGCCATTTACAGAGCCCAGCTGACCGTAATCAACATCCGAGGTAAGGAGGGGAACCGTTTCAGAACGGGTGTAACTTTCCCTCCCAGCACCTTGGGAGGTACTCGTGTGTGTGCTAGACTCACGAGGAATCTGCGAGGGGGATACAACCCGGCTGTACAACAGTCCGGGGGAGACGGGGCGCGACTTGGGTAAGCTCAAGTCGACAAGTGGACCACTCACATCAATACCAGTGCTGCTACTGCTGCTGGTCGAAGCGGAGCTTTTACGAGGAGGGGCCGGAGGGACACGACCCCCTCGAACAACGCCGCGAGTCGGGATGGGAGAACGTCCAATAAGGTGCGCCATTTTTTCGATTCTTCAGTGCAGGGGG
>JARJCV010000349.1:0-42067 GCA_029281435.1 Mycena haematopus
ACAAATGTCTCATTGCCCTGGTCAATCGAAAGGTTGTCCAAAAGAATAGTAGCACGGTGGGTTTCATCCACTACTTCCCTTCAACATCCTTTCACCGCATGTTCAGGGCACGGTTTTGTATCATTGGCAAGGAATTTGATTTCACTGTATCTGTAGCCTATCTTATATTGTATTCAATATTATTCACAAGCTTTCCAAGCTTCCCAGAAGTAATATATTGCACACCTGCTTCGTGCCCCAGCGCTTGGGTGCGGCCGTTCAGGACTATAAATCTGGCGATATGCGTAGTGCGGCAGGCGATAACATGACATCGTACACAAAGTATACATACACTAGCAGGTACCCGTGCTCCGCTACGGCAGTTGACTCAATAGATTTCACAAATCAAATCAAAGAGTACTTGCGAGCAAGATAAAAAGAATGAACGAAGTCTAAATAGCAGGGACGCGTGCTTCGCCATGGAAATACTATTTGTTCTAGTAATCAGGAAACTCACAATCCGGCTTTCAGAATGCATGAAATAATTATTGGGATCATTGTTGTCGTTGAATTTTTAAGGACACTCGTCACCAACCTGCGGTTGGTTCCTCGTGTCCCCCGTGTCATGTTAAACGTTAGCTCAGTAACATTGAAGTGGTCATGTTTTTGAGACATGTCCCAGTCGTCGTGGAAAGTCGAGACACTCGTCACCAACCTGGCTTGGTTCCTCGTGTCCCCCGTACCATGTACCCGTAACGATCAAGCACAGGTACCACTTGCCATTGAATCTCGAGGACATCCGTAGCAGATCCGCAGTTAGTTTCTCTCCCATGTCCAAAAGCGTCGAAGTGATATGAATTCAAAGGGAAAATGTTATGGGTGAAAATGGAATCACAACGGTCTCAATGATAATTCCAATTCCCATACAGCCGTTGCATCCTACTTATCCCGATGACTCTCCCTGTACACAATGCCTTCAGTATACAGTCCCATAGATCGGCAGCGACACATACCACAATCAGGAGCCAGTTCCAGCCGTCGTTCCGCAGCTTCAATGCGTCTCCAGAATTTTCGAGCCTTCGATCGCAGGTCCAGATCACATCGATGCCTTTCCGATGACATGTCCTGTTCGATCGAAGCTGCCAGTTCTCGTTATCGGCGAGCTTTCTGAGCTACAGAACGACGTGTCTTCGACGATTCAAACTCCTTGAACCAAAATTAGCATACTGTGATGTCAAGAAAATTGAATCCTACCACCATCCACAACCTCGTCCGTGGAGGAGGTACTGTGTCTGGTGAAGGTGCACATGGACGACGTGCCGTTGGTAAATGTATATAGCACGGGAACTCTTCGTCGTCGCCGTCGTCAGCCAGCGAAGGGCGCGAGCGGGACGCACTGGCAAGCGTAGGAGTAGGTACTGCCGTCGATGTTGATGTCGAAGTAGCTGCAGCCTTCGCTGCATTCCCGCATCAGCTGCTTGTTCCCGCTCACGCTGGCTCCGTGCAAGCTGCCCAAGTGATCGAGCACTTGCAGGAACAGGAGCTGTCGTTGCTCTCGATGTCGATGGGCCGGCAGAAGCAGCCGCAGCCTTTGCTGCATTCTCCCGGTCATGTCTGGCACGCTTAACCGAAGCCCGCTTGTTAGCGGCGGCGGAGGGCACTTGTGAGTCCGCTGGAGTAACTAATCCCAACGGCGGAACAGCCCTCTGGAACGGGTTACTGCGCTGGTACAAAAAAAAAAAAAAAAAGAGGGAAGGGAGCAAGGGACGCACCCGTGCACCCAGTGTCGGCGACACAGCTCTATTTTCCTCGTCTTCGCGTCTCGGAACGCGACGGTGACGTTGGCTCGGCATTTCCTGCAATGCTTGCTGACGTGCACGGTCCGCGTCACACAGAGCATCCCGTTCTTGGTCCAAAGACGGGATTCCAGCAGCCTGTCCCTGAACGCGTAGAAGGTTGCCGACGTCTCGCAAAGGGTTTGCGGCTGAACACCGTCGTCGAGGGCTTGCACACCCTGCATATGGGGATTCCATGGCAGCATTACGTACTCCGCGGACGCTTCGTTCGTGTCGGTGTGCCAATGAGGAGGAGGAAGGACTCGACCTGAAGAAAGTACATACACATTAGCAGAATTCACGTAATGCACACAAGCACTCACGTGGATAGAATTAGAGCCCAGAGCAACAGCAGCAGAAGAATTTTGAGCATAGAAGAAGTCAGTGTTTCCGCGCTGCAACGGCCTCAGAAAGCTGAAAATGCAGGATTGATTCAGCCGGATTTTTCGGAGTTTGGGTTATGGCGGCTGCTTCACACAGAGAAAGAACTCAAGGTTTCATTTGGAGAGCTTCAGAACACACAGAATTGAATTCAAGAGACTTATTGGAGAGACATGTAGTAAGAGAGAGGCGGTATGGATTGTAGGTAGTGTGTCGATGTCGAAGCAGGTGTTGTCCAAGCTGGGCATGTTGTCAAGGTTGTCAAAGCAGTCAGGATGTACGGGCATGAGTCCCGATGCAAAAAGAGGCGGCGCGGGGAGGAGGACGCGAGTATACGACGGGCGCGACGGTGGATAAAGCAGATCAGTTGTTTGTCCGAGCGTGCCCAAAGGAATGGATAAAGCTGATTGGCCAGTAGACGCTACACGTGACACATCTCTTTTGTATAATAGATGGTGGATATTCGATACAAGGGCAAGTGCGTGTCCCAGGAGGGTAGTATACAGTGTATCGCGATCAAAAGTACGATCCAGCACCTGCGTATGAACTTTGGGTCTTGTTCGCGACCGAGTCATCGTCCAGCTCAAGTTCTTCTGCTTTTCGTCTGATATCTTCCATGGATCCATCACCGAAGGCCGGTTGAGGCGGTACGAAGGTTTTCGTTGCAAGCACCAAACGCCCCGCCGGTATTCGCGATTGCAAATCCGCCTGCGTCGGCACCGGCTGAAAATGTAGCTAACCCAGCCAGTAAGTAAGTTGGGCAAGAAGTGGGCAGCAAGACCAAGACTGACCGTATCGTTGAGCTTCTTATAATGTTTGAGAAACACGTTTACGCTGTCCAGCTCATCAGATACCCTATCTTTCTTTCGTCCCTTCAATTCTTCAAGTTCTTTCTTCGCCCATATTAGGAATCCCACCGCATCGCCGCCACGGTCACTGCCGCCATTTTCACCCGCATCGACGCCGAGCCACTTCCGCGCTAATGCATCATGAAACACGGTCTCTTCGTTAAGGTAGCGGCGCAAGTCGGCCGAAACTTCCCCGTCTGCCGAGGAGGAGCCCTTGGGCTTCCCCTTGCCAGCGCTACTGGGAGTCTTCGCCAGGGTCCGAGCAGAGGAATATAATGACGCGCACTCGAGGTGTAGTTTCGAGATGAGCGCAGGGGATGGGTGGGATTTCGGAAGAGGCGGCCCAGGGGCAACATTGCTGTCGTACGCGGATTTAGACAGTAACTTGCGGATCGCCAATGCCTGTGCATCCGCCAACGACGATCTGAATTGACGATCAGTCACCTAGTAAATGACTGAAGAATACCCACTTTGCCAATGCGTTGTTGACCTCTCTACTCAAGTCAGGAGGCTTTGTGAACGCGGTTGAAGCAGTGGATGAAGCACTCTCCCAATCCACGAGCACAGTTTCACTTATATACGAGAAAATTCCACTGGCTCTACACAGTAAATCGGCAGCCACATTGAGTTGATTGTCTTTCGCTTTACGATCCGCATCAGAAATGGCCCGGTCATGTTCGTACGTCCCCAGAGAAGAAACCTTTGAGCGAGCAAGATTTGACAGCGCAAAGGCGTAGGTTAGCAGTGAATACGCGAAATCGGCGTGAAGGGAAGGAAGCGACAGCCGCGGAGAAGTGTTGAACAAGTTGGCAGATAGTGTCGTCCTCCAGCTGAACGCTTCGCTGGACATCAGCGTAACATCGAGGGACGCCAACAACAAACCTACTGGGTTCCGACTTGAGTTGGATCTGGCTGCTCGCGATAGAGACCATTATACCGCGAAGTCTCGGAAGATACTCATCGAGGATCTCGGTAGGCAATCAGCCAATTCCAGCGAATACGCTCGCAGCATACCTTTACGAGCTTGAGGTAGTCTTTCTCTTCATCCTGCGTGCGTTTGCTTTCTTTCAGGACTGCCCGAAGATTGGCACGAGTTTGTGTAGCGTCCGAGATGTGACTGGTATACAGCTTCCCGGCGGATGCATCCGTGCAGAAATCTGCGAACGAAATCGCCCCAGTCGTTGGCAATTCGTAGAGGTAGCTCATGGTAGTGAGAAATCCGGACGAAGTTCCTAGGGACCTGGGAAGCTGATGGGGAAATCGTGGCCAGCTCCGTTCTGCGTCCGTTCTAAACCAATTATGCAAAGGCCAGTCCACTTGATAATGAAGGCTGGTTTACGATAAATTAGTGCCAATGAGTACGGCAAGCAGTAGTTTGCTTTGTTGACTCGATCGAGTGATGTATATTCGAATTCATTTCATATGTTGTTTACATGTCTTACGAGCCACTACAAGCTGCTAGAAGCCCTGCAGAAACGAGTGCAGGGTTCCCTCCCGCCAATCTCTAATGGGTATTCCGGCGCTTTGTATGGAGTAACTGACGCGCCATCGCAGCGTCCTGCATCACCAATCACCAGACCGTGCGCAAGCTTTGCTGTGGAAGGCGCGAGTAAGGAGAGACTGGGTAAACAACTTAAAAAGAGCGAGTATGAGTCGATCTGATCGAATGGATGAGGTTCAGCATCACATTCAAGATTGAAGAGGGATGAGGCAGACGAGGCCGCGCTACACAGGCCAGTGGACGCCGCTGCACCGAGGTGGAATACCAAGCGCGAGCAGGGATGCTAAGATCTGTGGATGGGGGAATACAACGCTGAACAACAAGGCAAACAATGTCCGGTGACGGTATAAAAAGTATGCCAAAGTGATACTCATGATTCAATGTTCGGGATCTTTAAATCGGCAGCCCTTGCTATCTGGAGGATTTTTGTGGCCTGCGAACACTACTTCAAGGAAGGAAAGTAAGAATAAACAATAATACCCACCTGTAGGATCATTGGTTTATCTATCATTTCTCCCTCCAAGCCCGCAGCACCCCGATTCTGTGCATGTTCGCGTTCCATCTTGGACACGATCTTGGCGGCACGCTCAATTTCTAGGAAATCATGAAACCAAATGAGTAGTGGTCCGAACTGGCCTTGAAAAACTCACCGGCAGCTGTAGGGACGAAAGCCGCCTGAATTACATCCACCTGCGATGGGTGAATGGCTTGCTGAGTTTTTGATCAGTCGCACTCAGTCAGAATACAAAGGTGCGAGCAAACCTTTCCCGTAAACCCGAGTTGGCGCCCGTCTCTGCATTCATCTTGCAGGTAATCGAGGTCCTTGTAATTCACGCAAACCTGATATTTGTTGGTGCAGCCCAGAAGGTACACTGTGTTGCGAACATACCATGTCGATAGCCTCTAGCTCAAAGGCTTTAGCTGCGATTACTATGGAAGACCGCGTGTACAACAGCTCGTATCTCGAAGGGGTCCTCAATATGGACGTATCAGCGCAATCTTGGGCTAAATCAATACATGGAAAGAGGGCAAGAATGAAAAATCACAGTCTTCGGCTGCAAACTACATTCATTTAGTGCAGAAGAAAAATTGCGAGAAAGTGACTTGCCAGCAACGCATTTAAAAATCCTCCAGACGTTCCAAACTTCGATTTCCAAGCGGCGATGGCCCCAACATTCCACGAAGCTTTTGCGCTCTCGATACTGGCAATAAGACCCAGTTTATTATTTGATGTTCCATTGATATCATGTATTGCTCTTGAGACTGTATCGAGATCTTCCGCAGAGTGAACTTTTGGAAGGACCAGGCTGCCAACCGATTTCGAAGTAACCTGAGAAAATTAGGCAAAGTGTAGATTCGGAGGCTCGTATGTTACAATTTCGGATATGTCGTCCACGAAAAACGGTGTGCTGATATCATTCACGCGTACGGCCACTCGTTCTCGCGCGGGAAGATCTCCTCGCTAAGCAATGCTCGTGGGCGAACAACCGGAGCGCATAAAGTTACGCATACCCCGAGGAAGCCAGAGAGGCGGGCTCTTGAAGCATTCTTATCAGCAGCAGATGGAGGAACACTGTCCTCAAGGTCGTAGATTATCGTGTCTGAACTGCTGGACAAAGACTTTTCCAGCATACGGTCCGATGATGAGGGGACATATAGATACGAGCGTTTCAGAGACACAGCAGGAGGGATACTGGAGGAGTTCAGAAATCGTGCACCGGATTTCAACGTCCGGGTTGGCTTCAGGTTCAAACAAGAAAGCATCAGGAAAGTTCAGAGCAAGTTCAAGTTCGGAATATCGGCCCGGCGCGCGCCACTCGACCTGGGGCGGTGCAGACACGTGACCGGCACTCTCGTCGTCGGGTCGGGCCGACCCGACCCTCCCATGTTCTCCAACTCCAAGTGCATCCGCAGTGATTTCGATGTTGGTCCTTTCAGTTGAGCCACCATGTCCAACGATCCTATTATCCTCTACGACATACCCTCAAAGGCGCCTGGGTGTGCGTGGTCCCCAAACACCTGGAAAATAAGGTGAACTGTGATTCTGAACCAGTTAGCCCTGCCCATTTATCTAACTCAAATTAGATATGCTCTCAATTATAAGGGTTTGGCGTACAAAATCGTGTGGATTGAGTACCCAGACATTGCGGATCTTTGCAAGAACATCGGGGCGGAGCCGTCCATGATACGCAGAAATGGCACGCCGTACTACTCTCTGCCCGTCATCCAAGATCCTAAGACTGGCGCTATCATTTCGGACTCGGCTCGCATAGCGGAGTACTTGGACTCAACCTATCCCGACACACCCAAGGTGATCCCTACAGGTGGGTGCATGGCTAACGGACCGACGGGAACGTACTGATTCCTTGTAGGAACGCATGTCCTGCAGAAAACTTTCTGCGTAGCGTATGATAATGCGACCGAACCCCTGGTCAAATTCATCATCCCCGCCGTCGTTAAAATTCTACGTCCCAAAAGCGAAGAATATTATGTGCGTACTCGGGAGGAGAGCTTCGGTAAAAAGCTTGCAGATGTTTACCCCACTGGCGAAGCACACGCAGTGGCTTGGAAAGAAGTTGAAGCGGGCTTTGGCAAGGTCGATCGCTGGTTGAATGAGTCGACGAACGCAGGCAAACCGTATGTTATGGGTGACGTTGTGTCGTTTGCGGACTTCATGCTTGCGGGAGAGATGCAATGGTGTATGAAGGCATTCGGTGAAGAGAGCAACTTGTGGAAGGATATGATGAAATGGCATGGGGGAAGATGGGCGAAACTCGTCGACAACTTGAAGAAATACGAGGGGCCTCTTGAAGATATGGCTGACTGAAATGACAAGTCTATAATAAAGAACTCCAAGTAGTGACACAGGTCGAAATCTAGTCGTAATGGAACAGTAGGCTTGCGCTCTACCTCTTCAGTGTCCTCTGCTTTTCAGCGAACTCGACAATCTTCCTGTCCACGAACAGCCCCTTTCGTTCTCTCACCGCATCCATGTATCCCTTTGCAACATTCGCCCGGTCCGCCTTTTCCCCAAGATCCTCCAACTCTTCCTCAGTGGTCGGGACCCAAAACGGGTCCTGGTCGAGCAACTCGTACCTTTAACGATAGGTTAGCAGTGGCAAGGGAAACGTAAAATCGTATTAGTACCCGCTGAATATGAGTAGGGGGTTGGCCGCGCCGGACGTTCGCTTCCGAATTTCTGAGCCTGGCAGTCAGGACTCGCCGATAGAAAAACTAAATACCACGCACCGACTGCAAGTCCGAAACTTTCTACCACCGGCAACAGAGCGGACACCGTAAAGAATGAGGTCCCCTCTTTCATTTCTTCAGCGACAATGCGCCCACGCCGCCGAGCGACAACACCGTACACCTTGCCCAGGACCTCCGCTGCAGTGGCCAGATCAGTCTCGCTAGCGGGTGGGATGACAAAACTACGCACTGGAAGCTTGGATGTCGCACGAATACATCGCGAGCATCAACCGCGGAGACCAGTCTAACAGGCCGTTCCTGCAGGCATCCCGAACAGCCGATATCACTGAGCCCGTCACCTGCGACATCCGATTTTGTTCTAAAGAGTGTCCAACGTTAAAGCTTTAACGTTGGCAGGGCCGAATTCAATAGGGCACCAACCTATTTCCTTGGCAAGGCTATCCCTGTCAATCTCGACCCTTTCTACAAAATAGGCCATGCCCTCAACAGGCTCGCTGCATAACGGTCCTTGGAACGTCGCAAGCTGGAAGCCAGTCTCAATATGGTTGTCGAATTCCCGAGCGACTTTGTCGGTGTCTGACTCCTCCGTTTTGTTTTTCTCTAGCCGCCGTCGTAATCTACAATACGCTCATGTTCAGCTCGATGCAGGACAAGACAACGGACTGCGGACTCACGACGAGTGGCCTGCATTGGAATTTCTTGAATCCACAAGAATACACCCGCCGGCATTCTGTGGTCCAAACGCCCAAATATGCTCGGAAATGTCCGTCCACTCCCCGCCCGCTTCTCGGCACTTGTCACGCAAGGCATCCCAGAACTGTTCCGGCTTCACGTTGGGCTTGCGCATTATGTTTCCGTCGATAGCAGAGCTGTCTAGATCACCTTCGGCATCGACATCGTCCGAATCAGCGCCGCCCCTGCGCTCGTGTTGCAAAATTTTGAGGGTCCCGAGATTGTCCAGTACAAAATCAAGAATGATGCGAGGTAGTGGGCTAGCACGGATCGTGAATGTTACAATGCTTTGCGAGCTGGCGCCTTGAATGGTGCCTCTGGGAGCATTCGGCGTCTTTGGGGGTGCCATGTCTATCAGTACCATGCGTCAGACATATCCAGGTAAGAATAATTTGTAGCTACCAATCCCCTTCACAGCCGTTTCCCTGAACGGAACAATGGGCTTCGAGGCCTGTATCTCGACCCGGGCGAATCGCTCTCTGAGGTCTTTCAGGCATCTCTACAGCCAAGAAACATTAGATTGGTGACGGTTAGCAACTAATACAAACTCGGGCTGACCTCGAAGTGCAGTTCACCGGCCGTCAAAATAACATATTCACCAGTTGGCTGCTGGAAAGTTTCGACGCAAGGATCTGACTGACTCAGAAGTTTCAATCCGGCGACGAGCTTCGGCATATCGGCGGGTTTAGCGGGCTCCAGAGCAACACGCACAATCGGGAGTGCCTTCAAATGCATGAGCTTGATGAACTGGAAAGTAAAATGTCGTGGGCTTACAGCGCGGTCGACCCCACCGAGATTGAGGAGACAGTCCTTCATCGCTTCAACGTCCGGGGACTCGCCGATTCCAGCTGCCCCGGGAGCGCACAATGTGGCGCTCCGCCAGACTTTACCCTCCAATCCTCTGATGGCAAAAATATTTCCTGCGCGCACACTGTCGACTGCGACGAGCTCCCTGCCCATCATCACATACAAACCCTCGACCACCACGCTGACGATGTGTTTAACGTTCCGTGGGTGAGTGGGTCCCAGCGATGCATTGTATTTCGGCAGTACCCCGTATACCGAGACACCAGTCGTAATAGTCCCTGAGTAGAGCCGGGCGAAGCCGAGGATGATCTCGGCATCCACAACTTCTTCTACAGGCTCTGGCTCTGCGTCGAGGGTGGGATCCGGTGGGGTTTTAGATTCTGCGGCGGCTGAGGCTTCGGCAGCCTGCCGTGCCTCCTTGGCCTCCCGAGCTCGCGCGCGCATTTCGTCGGCAGTCATAGGCTTCTTCTTGTTCTCCGGAAGATCCTTCCCAGAAACCGAAAACATTTTGCTCACATACCCCACGACGCACGCATCAGCCCCGGATTTCGAAGCGAACAAGTCCTCTTCCAGTTTATTCTTTGGCTCCACAGTTGTTTCGTACAACTCTGGATACAGCATTTTTGGTATGCGAACGGCCTGGGCTACCGGTGGTGCGGGAACGATGTCGATAGTCGCTTGAATGATGCATGTAGAGAGGGAGAGCCACTGAGAGAAGATGAGCGAGAGCAGGTGGCGCGTGTCTTTCGACTTGAGATCGCGCGGTGGAATTTTCAAATTCAGTGCGCCAACGATTTTAGTTACTTTCTCCGTATTTCTGCGACAAACCTTGGTTTAATTCAGATTCTCAGCGGTGTAAAGCGACGCACGGGTTGAGCACAACAGCATCGTAGACAGCCCATAGATTTTCTAGCACGAATTGCACGAACAAAGGTTTGAGAGCCCGGCCCTTCAGGTGCTTATAACTGATCACCTTCTTGGTCTTTGGGTCAATATAGAAACTTCCCCACAGTACCCGTCGTAGATTTGCTTCCTTCACGCCCAGCTTGGCAGCGAAAAGTTGAGCAAACTTCCCAATGCGAAAGCCCCAGCCGTCGATAGCAGAAGCGAAAATGACGTTGCCACGTTCTGGAGCAAAGTAAATGTCTTCGTCGTCCTTTTCTTGGAACTCTTCGTTGGCGGCAGTGTCTGCCTCATCAGCTAGCATCTCCTTCTTCTCCGCCAAGCGGCGCTCGCGCTCTTCTCTCCACCGAAGATCGTCCTCCATTCGATCACCAGCGAAGAATTTGCCCATGACGGCGTTTACTTGTTCAATCAAACGCGCCAGATGGTGGTATGCTTCCAGGGGAGAGAGCTGGAGCTCCGTGATGAGGCGGTCGAATTTATTTATAACCAGAATGGGTCGCAGCCTGTCCACCCAAGCTTGACGCAGTACAGCAATCGTCTTCTCAAAGATTAAAATGTGTATCCACGTTGAGGATCAGCTTACTTGGGTGCAAACACCTTCGACGACATCGACAAGAACTAAAGCGCCATCACACAACCGTGACGCGGTAGATACCTCACTCGAGAAATCGACATGTCCTGGAGTGTCGATCATATTCACGACATACACCTTTGGAGTTTTACCTGGTAAACACATTAGAGAAGATTCAGGTCAGTCTCAGGAACCGGCGCACCCTCCTTGTCCATGACCTGGAACCGAAGTGAAACAGCGCTGCTCTCCATCGTAATTCCTCGTTCTTGTTCGTCCTCGCGGCTGTCCATGTATCTCATTTTACCGGCCATCCTGGAAGAAATGATGTTGTTCGCGGCGAGCAGCGCATCCATGAGAGTCGTCTTGCCGTGATCGACATGACCCAAGGTAGTGATTATGCGAACATTAGCTGGGTCCGGAGCAGACATGGTCGTCGCGTAACAAGACTTGTTGCGGAACCGAAACGCGATTCGTGACTGATCGCGTTCAAAAAAAGTACAAGTACATTTTATATGATACAGAGGTACAGAGCGATGGACCAGGCTACGACAAATCCATAGGGCCTTCGCCCTCAGCGGGAAAACATGCATTCGCCTCATCCGCTGCCGCTTCATCGTCGTCTTCGTTCCAGTCTGAGGTTGTCTCCCAGTCGTTCTCAAACTCGACGTCTACATTCAGCACCTCGTCGTTATTTTCTCCGGTAAGCGGCAAGAAGGACAGCATATTCATCTGGCCAGCGGCACGGTGCGATATAGGCTGCACCCAACGTCGTTCTCGTAACCGCTTATGGCGTTCACGATCCTCTTCAATGCGCTTGAAGACTTCAGAACGAGAAAGTGAGGAAGATGATCTTCGGTGCGGTGCTGATGCAGCCGCGGGGACCTGGCTTGCGACAGGCGGCGGTGTCCGCTTCCCAAGCGCCAAGAGGACATCGTCGACAGTCTGGGGATCTACGACACGCTTGCTTCGCCAGTTTTCGAGGATCTATTGAGAATGAGAAACGGAACAGCAGAAGCAACACGTCTCAACGCGCCTGTTTCGTGCTGGTGAGGTTGGGCAGGCCTTCTCGTCCTGCGGGCACAATACACTCGACAATTTTCCCAATGTCCCGATTCACAAAATCAACATATTGGTTATTTCCTGGGTTGGATCCAATCGAGCTAGAGTGGGATTTGACGAGAAGACAAGTCTCGCAAAGGGAATCGAGGAAATATAGGATGTTAATTCGCGAGTTTATGGAGCCCTGCTAACATTTAGCCAACAAGCAGCAGAAACAGTCTAATCCCGACCTTCTGACATTCCTCCACGATACAGTCCCAGAGATCTTCACCGCATGGCGGAAAATACTTGACTGCGAAGCCAACGACTTTTTGGATGGACTGTTGAGAACTGGTTGAGCGAATTTAGGAAAACATCAGAGAGGACCAAGGGGGCTACTGACGCGTTTAATCGCTTCAAGTGATTCAGGAATTGTATGCGCACTTCAAAAGGATCCAAGGCCATGAAGGGACCTTGCAAAGAGTTGGGATGCAAACACTCCTCAACAAACCAAAGGAATGGAAATCGGCAAATGCCGAGCCAAGGGAACGGTAAATCGCACTCTAACTTTACAGTGTTCGCACAAACCGTGAACTTGAACATGACGCTGCAATTGCTCCTCCTAGCTCTCGAAATTCTCGCCATGGCCGTGGCATTCGCGTCTAACCGTCACAAAAGTACGACAGTCTTTGCGTCACGTTTGCACAGCTCTTTTCTTCACACATCCACCTCTCCCTTGTAATGGCCGCTATCCCATTGGAAGCAGTTGCAGCACAGTCGGATGCCATATCTAGTACCTCCAACAGTTCTTCTGTCTCTAACCCAGGCGACCCTCTTCTGCTCGCAAGCCGCCTCCAAAGCGCGGCGCACATCACGAACTTGAAGAAGCGACGCAAACAAGGGAAGGTGGTCGGTGAATTCTACGAAAAACAGAACAAGCAGATAGAGGCTCTTTTGATGACAATGGACGAACACATTGAAAGTGCCCAGGCAAGCACCAACTGTGACTATAGCCAAGATTCAATTGATAATAAATATCAAGTAGGAGGAAGAGGACACCAACAGACTTGCTGTGCGTCGACACATTCCAGGTCAGGTATAAGGGTCACTCAGATATGGAGTACAGATAAAGATCGCTATTAATGGCTCTCTCGTTGCCAACTGGTAAGTACCTAATACACGAATTTTCGAGCGGCTCTACTGTTTCAGTGCTCACATTTTCCCAGCGTCCTGGCTATTATCCAGATCTATGCAGCTGTCTCTTCGTTATCACTATCGTTCTTCGCGACTGCAATTGACGCTGTATTCGATCCACTTGCCAATGGTGTGAGTGGTTTGCACTGGGAGCGCTAGCTGGTCTCATGCAACACCAGGTGCTATATTACTGTCACCGCCAGGCTCTCACAGCGGATCCACGAAGGTTCCCTTCCGTGTGTAACTCATTATTCAGGCCCCCACATTCTCATTTATTTCCAAGGGAGGGAGCCGACTAGAAACGTTGTCATTTTCCTCAAAATATTTTTACAAACTAACTACTATTTAGCATCGGCGACGTAGTCTACGCCAGTGCCATGGGTTCTGTCTCAGTGGTTCTCATTGTTCGTACCAAATATCTCATCACGCGAAACATCTCGCCTCACATCTCCACCAGGCTTTCTCGATCCAGGAGTTAGCCAAGGGGGACATGGGCAAAGAACAGTTGCACATTCCTTCTGTGGTTGTTGTTGGAATAGCCTTCGGTCGGTTCATACTACCTGCTCATTCTTCCGGTCTAAAATTGGGCTTCAGTCACGAAACTTGTTCTTTTCATTTACTGCTTTTCCATCAGGTCGAAGAATTCGCAAGTTAGAGTGCTTTGGGAGGACCAGTCGGTGTATCCGCCTTTGTATCGCCTCATTTCTGATTATTTTTTGTTTCCCAAGCCGAAACGACCTTTTTATCAACGGCCTTGGAATCTTGACTTCCTCTGCCGGTGCGAAGCTCCGCTGGTGGATCGATCCGCTCGGCGCCCTCATTATCTCTGGTCCTTCTGGCCCCTTCGCTCTGTTTCTAATAATGTTAACGCTTCCCCGCAGTCGCATTAATAATTGTATGGGGCCGCACCCTCTATCGCCAATTTTTGCTCCTCGCAGGTGTAGCTGCGCCTATGGAGTTCCAGCAGCTTGTTATCTACAAGGCGATGATGTATGCCGACGGAATCAAGCAGATCGACTCGTGTACGGTTTACCATGCCGGCCCGGTACGTAGAATCGAAACTGCCCTACATCGCAGTGTTGAAATCTGACATCGCACAGGACTATGTCGTTGAGCTGGACATCGTGATGGACGCCGACACGCCGCTCTGGAAAGCCCACGATCTCTCGCAGGCGCTGCAGGATAAGATTGAGCAGCTGCCAAATGTCGGACGAGGTACGAACTCCGCATTGGCGTGCCGTCCGTGATACTCACGGCTTCAGCTTTCGTGCACGTCGACCACGAAATTAGCCACAAGCCTGTGCGTCTTGTGATTTTCAAGCTGAAAGCAGACCACTGACTCGGCGTTGTTAGGAACATCGAAAAACTAAATGATTCCTACTCATACCCGCCATCTGTATATGTACCTGCTGATCTAGATTCTAATGTAGACTCTGAAGATAATATTGGTTCCAATGCTACAGTACAACGCACGAAACACGTGTGTAGTTATCGAAGTGCAATAATCATGCTCCAGGGCTCATGATTTGTCCGATAATTTCGTAGGTAGGGTCCAAGTACCACCGAGGATTTGAGGAGAAGGCGAACGGAACGAATGGTGGTGTGGCCTGAGGGGAACCGTAAACATTGCTATTAGTATTGAAAAGAGGAGGACGTGGTTGTTTTCGGGCTCTTGAGTTTATATTTCTGGAGCTTGGACGGAGATTGCTTCCAAGTCTTGCTATTGGGCGGTGAGTCAAGTTGATGACTTGTGAGTGAATGATGCCGGAGCAGAAATGCGGAACAGACCCGCGTAATGCCTATGATGAGATGCCAGTGCGGGTGGTGATCTTTTGGTGAAAAGTAGAAACCAAAAAAGGCGTACGTTCGCCTGAGAATTCGACTGCGGATGTGAAACGTGCGAAAATAGTAGATGCACGACTTTGCAGAATTGCCAAGTCGGCAGACAGCAATACGCCAGACGGAAGGGAGAGCTCTCTAGGTTGCAAGGTCGGAATTGGCTGCACGATTGATAGCACGATTGATAGCGCTTTACATAAATTGGCCCTCGGTGATATCAGCTACGAATATTGGGGTGATTTTGGATGAACGAGTTACGACGTCCGGCTGCCAACCTTACTGGCGGGAGCCTGGCTGACCCTGGCTTGGCGTATGTGAGATTAACAAGGTGCAACGACGACAGCGCAAGCATGGACTTGTCGAGAATTGTCGACAATGGACGGCTGAGATGCGTTGCCGGGCACCGGGTCGCAACCTTCTGTTGGATTGATCAACACAAGGTTACTGATTCTCGTGCTAGTCCTGTCTCGGTAACCCAGACGTTCTTCGTCGCACATCCGGGCCTGCGGCCCGCAATTGATCCTATTGATCCTTGCCACGCGAGTTCGGGTAAAAATGATGTGCGGAAGTGCTCCTAGAACGTCTGGGGCACTTGGCGTGGGTTACCCCCCATGGTGTCACACCCCATTTCCTCCCTCCCCCCTCTCGTATTGGCCCAACTGATTGCTGGAGCTCATGAACAGGCATCTTCTGATGGATTTGCCCAATTTTCCGATTTTTTTTGGCCTCTTTTTCGTTTGCTTGGTCGGCTCGAAACGTGCAAGTTTCAGGCAGCTGTTTGCTGCTCCCATTGCGAACATTGTCGGAAACTCACCAAAAAAAATCGCGTAAAAAATCCCATGTGTTTAGGTACTAATTACATAGTTTGTTGCACACTATTGAAGATATTCGAAAGGTTTTGAAGCATCCTCAGCATAAAGTCGGGGAAGCGTGACGTGACAGCATGGGCGGTGTTGCTATACGAAATGCCCCAGACGTTCCGGTGACTCGCGCGTCCATCATTTTTACCCGACGCGCGGATCACCGGAACGTCTGGGTTACCGAGACAGGTGCTAGTCGAGGCCCTGGACGTCCGAATAATAGCGCCAGGGCCGACCACTGCAACCAGAGCAATAGTACCGAGCAGTATTCAGTGATAGGGAGCTGGGTGCTGCCAGTTGCTGAAGGGAATACTTGAGAGATGCACGAAGAAGGACGAAGTTGAGATCGGTGGTTTCATCCTAACAAAAGTGGAGAAACAAGGGCCCGTTCAAGTACCAAAACAACCTTGAGGCATGCTGCAGAGTAGAATATCAGGGAATACTATCGTAGAGAGGCCTGAATGAATAGATCAAGAGCGTAGAGCGGATGTCTTGATTGGTCAGCATCGCATATCGTGGATCAACTCCTCTGTACAACCTCCGTCTGCCTTTCCCTCGTTCTCTTCCTTAATTCTCATGGCTGCTGTGGCCGCGCCCATGTATAGCAGCCACAACCAGGGCCCCGCCTCGTCCAATTTTTCCGACGACCAGTTCACCACCTTGTTCTGTCGTGCTCTGTATGACTATGAGGCTCAGGACGCATCCGCTCTTTCTTTTCGCCAGAACGATATCATAGAGGTGCTCACACAGCAGCCTTCCGGCTGGTGGGACGGACTATTGGGCGACGAGCGCGGCTGGTTCCCTTCCAACTATGTTACCGTCATTTCCGACGAAGAGGCCGAATTGGCCTTCTCTCATTCCGAGCAGGCCCTCCCCGACCGCCAGCTCAACAACGTGCATGCCGACAATAACTCCGTGCTCGATATGTCCCACGCCATGATGCGCGGAACCCAGGCCGAAAACGAAGAGTGGTTGGACGCTGAGGTGGGCGGCTCGCAAGGAGGCGGCTTGGAAGAGCTTGCCAATTCAACTCTCAATCCGCCCCTTGAATCCAGTGATTTTTGGATGCCGGAAGTAACATCCGATGGCCAGGTGAGGCTACACTGGCTCTCCCATTCTCGCGTATTTATTTCTCCTCAGATTTACTACGTAAATACGAAAACTGGCCAGCACGCTCGGGATCTACCTCCCAGCGAAAGCGATGGGGACACCTCGGACAGTGATTTTGCAGGCCTTACTAACTCGCAATCGAGCTCTCGGTCCGGCACCAGTGCAGGCCTGGGTCTATCCAATGGCCTGTCGCAAGGTTTACCCCAGGGCTCCAGAGACGCCGGGAGCACGGCTGGTTTCGGCCTACTTCGTCGTACCGGTACCCCTGAACCTTGGGTCAAGAAACTCGCAGACGACGGAATGTCTTACTATTATTACAACAAGTCCGATGGCAGTGTTCAGTGGACACGCCCCGAGCCTTCCCAACTTACTCATACTCGAGATCGAAGTGCTTCGGCAGCTGTGGCCCGGACTACCACCTCTGCTGCCTCCACCTCAGCGCTAACAATTCGTCCCCTTCCTCCAACTTCCCGAACTGCCCCTGCGATCTCGCGTCTCAGCGTCTATTCAGACGACTCGGATATTCAACCAAGAGATCCCAGGCAAAACCAGAATGGGTTTCACCGTCGACCTCGATCTCCGATCGATGTCAAGATGGAATTAACTTCCGCGGAACGTATAGCCCAATCGCTACAGCAGGCCATCGCTCCTCCTCCCGCCGACCTGGTGACTGATTTGTCGGCGGTCGCACGGAGCGCTATCCAGGCTGTCGTTGAAAACATTGAAGCGGCTGGAGTAGGACGTCGCGTCCCGGCGGAGGACCGCAAGATGGACGAGCTGGTCTCTGGTGTTGTTCTTGCAGTCCGCAACCTGCTCTATGTGTCGGGTGCCTCCACAGGCCAAATCCCGTCCAACGTCCTACCCCGTAGCATGCGGAGCCTAAAACCTCCGTCCACGTCCTCCCCGCTCAAACCTGCGCAGAGGAAGGTAACGGCAACACTGTCGCGGTTAGTGTTGTCGGCTCGGGCGCTACAGTACGATGCAGGATCCACTGTCATAGACACGCTGGACCGCATCCAGGTCGACGCGGAGGAGCTTGAGCGGGCTGTTCTGACCTTCGTGCTCGACGTTCAACGGTTTCAGCACTCGACGCCGACCCTGCCGGACGTCAAAACACAGAAACGACTCCACGGTGTCTTCATGACCGCTAACATTGGGCTGGGTCTTCTTGGCGCTGGAGCCGGCGGGAGTTGGAAGGGCTTTGGATGGGTTTCGCTCGGCGACGAGGATGCTCCCAGGGAAGTATTGGGTGCCAATGTCGTCAACCAGCTCGAAGTCTACGCGCAAGAGCTAGACCGCAGCTTTGCCACCCTCGAAGACGTAGTGAAGGCTCCGGACGACAACTCGGGTAAATATTCATGGCATATACTTTCATGTTTCGTTTTATTCACTCTTTTGGGGACTACAGTTGAATTGGTGCGAGACCACACGCGGACTGTGATCAAATGGATGTCTTCGTACCTGAAGTTTGCCTCGAATGTGCATGTTGCGCGGCACGTCGACATTGATGGGATACGCCAAGAAGCCGGCGCAGTAACGAACGAGATGTATACTCCGACGGTAGAGAAGGCGCGGACACTCATTCGGATCCTCGAACATGCCCTGCAATCCCTCTATGACGAGAGCGTATCAATCCTTCTTACTGCGCAGTCCCTTCGACATGTGGATCCAGGACAATCTCTGCAGGCCCAGAATATGAGCCTCGAGTATCTGAACACGCTGTGCGCTTCGCTCAAGGCCAATCTCGAAGTCGCGAACCAAACCTTTGAGGCGCTATTGGCCGTTGGCCACGAGCAGGCAGACATCGCTCAAGGCGACTACAATGGCTCCATCGACTGGCGGATGTCGCGACTGAGCGTCATCGATACGCAGCTTGGCGGCGCGCTCCGGCCGATGTCCACTTTTGACGAACAGGGAGACGTAATAGATCTCGAGGTTGCGTTGGGTCGCAGGGGCCACGTACCGACAGAATCATACGATTCGAGCCGCCTCCAGTCAACCGAAAACGGCACTTACAACGACGATGAGCCTGACGACGACACGATGGTTTCGCCCGAGTCCCACACGGTAGATTTAAGTCCCACGATGGACGAAGAATGTGAGTTAAGGAGATGGTGATACGGGCTTTTTTCTAACGAGAATCTCACAGTCTCTTCGAAGCCCAAGCCGCGTTCAGGAAATAGCAAGCTTGCGAGGATCCTTGGCGACGAATATAAATCCGGCGTCTCCCAACCCAAGGCCGCTGAGCCGGAACTGCCGCCGCGACCATGGTATCTGCAACCGACATACAGCCCGACGGAAATCGCGATCGAACCCGATGGCTCGGTTCGAGCGGGAACGGTTCCTGCCCTCGTGGAGCGCCTGACGGCGCATGAACAAGGAGGTCAGTGCCTATCCGCATATGTTTCCGTGTATATTCCGACATCCGCTCTGTAGACCCGACATTTATCAAGGCCTTCTTGATGACGTTCAAATCGTTCTCGACGGTGGACGATCTATTTGACCTCCTGGTGCAACGATTCTGGATCCAGCCTCCACCGAAGCTGACTCAGACTGAGCGCGAGGAGTGGGGCAAGTTGAAGCAGCATGTCATCCAAATCAGGTTTGTTTCCTAGTCCTCTCGCCGATTTTTTAGCTAATTGGTGTTCGTAGAGTTTTAAATACGTTTAAATCTATGGTGGTAGACGATGACGTGCTGGAGAAGGATGACATGTTCATCCTCGATCGCATGAAGGAATTCCTGACCACTGAGGAGGTTGGGAGATTCCCCGCGGCGAAGCAACTTCTGATACTGATCGAACGGGCGGTGGGTTCCCACTCTAATATGCTTGGGAGGTACTGACTGTTTGCAATCATAGCAAAAGGGAGGTGACAGCATGATCAAGATGGTCACGGCTCCCCAAGGCGTGCCTCCACCGCCGGTCGTTCCAAAATCGAGCAAGAAACTCAAACTTTTGGACATCGAGCCCTTGGAGCTCGCTCGACAGCTGACAATCATGGAGAGTCAGCTGTACCAGCGGATCAGGCCTATGGAATGTCTCCAGCGAGCGCGAGAACAGAGGACAGAAAATATCGATAACATCACCGTTGTTATTCAAACGAGTAACAAGGTAGGCGCCTCTCCTATCTTGAGCTTCGTCGGTGGCATTCATATCTTGTTCCCTAGATTGCGCTTTGGGTCGCAGACTCCGTTCTCAGCAAGGAGGATTCGCGGCGAAGAGCTGGGGCTGTCAAACATCTGATCAGTGTAGCAGACGTGAGTGGCGTTGGCCCTCGCCCCGTGAAATGGATGCTAACAAAACTTCTAGCGTTGTCGAGCATTGAACAATTTCTCTACCATGGCTGCCATAACGGCCGGTCTCAATACGCCTCCTATCCGCCGACTTAAGCGGACCTGGGAGCAAGTCAACCAAAGATACATGGCGCTGTTTGGTGCTTGCGAAATGACCATCGACAGCAATAAAAACTTCACCAAGTACCGATCCATGATGACCTCCATCATCCCTCCCTGTGTACCATTTATTGGTCAGTTGGCTGCGCTGTTGTTTTATCAGTTTTCTGATCTTTTCCGCAGGTGTTTTCCTTTCCACTCTGCAATTTATCCAGGATGGGAATCCTGATAACCTACCGGCACCAGGAGCGAAGGAAGGCTCAGGCAGCACCCTCGTTAATTTCCGGAAACGGCAAAAAGCATCGGAAGTCATTAACGACATTAAGCGTTGGCAGGCGCCGTTCAACTTCCATGTCATCCCATCGATCCAGGCTTACATCGAGGAGTCCCTCAACTCCGTCACCGACACTAAGGAGTCGAGCGAGCGCTTCTGGATGCTCAGTTTGGAGCGTGAACCGAAGGAGCGTGAGGACGAGAAAATGGCTCGCCTACTTCAGGAGAGCGGATTCTTGTAGTATGGTCTTTCTTTTACGTCGGGATTGCATCCACATGAATCGTGTATTACGGGTAAAATATTGTTATTACTGTACCATAGGGTCCGGATTTTGTATCTTTTCTCCTTGCAATACTGACCGACTTGTTTGGAGTGTCTATGAGAGTCATTATGAGAAGCGAGTTGCTGATTGTCAGGTGCCTGTACTGGTGGGACGTCGATGTGATCGTTACAATACTGTAATCGCGCTGTTCTCGGTGGGACAATGGCATACACAAGTATAACGGTTGGGCGATATCTGCCCGCAGAGCAATGAACTGAGAAATACCTCTCCGGCCCAACACTCATCGCGCACTTTCTCGTGCCACTTTCGCCGCTGGAGGGTTGGATGCTGAAGCCCCAGGAGGCTGTTCCTCCCCACCATCAGCCTCCTGCCCAGATTCCTGCATGAGCTGGTAGAAGCTACTCCAAAGTGCGGCAATCGTAGGATATTCCTTTGTCATGCCGAGAATTTCCTCGAGCTTACGGTTCAGGGTGTTTGTGGAGGACAATAGCCCGTCGAAGTCCTGGAAGGCGTCAACCACGGCTCGATAGGGAATCGGGAACAAAGTCACAGTTTTGATTTCGCGCGTGAGTCGGTCGCGTTCGCGCTCAAAGAACGATGGGTCTTCGTCCGGCTGCGACATGGCAGAAAGACGCGTTGATTGTTATTGCAGTGCGACCCAAACATTAGAGGAAGCCGGAACCCGACGGATGATCCCGCCCAGTGAAAACCCGGGCGCGGCTGGTATCGCCACGGACCGGCTGGGCATCGGCTGGCATCGTGAGGCCTACAATGGTCAAAATTTAGCCAAGTCGATTCGGAGCGATACGCCGCGATACCCGACGATGCCAGACGTTAGAAAAGTGGGACACCCTCGATACGCTGTCTTGGCTGGTATTGTCTGGTATTGCCTGGTTCATAGTGTCTCGAAATCCCATATATTGGTGCTCTTCTGATTACATGCATCGTCGCGCTACCGCCGCTGCGCCCGCCCTTCCCGCCTGCTCTTTACTGCACCACCCACTGTCACCCACTGTCACATATGCCCCGCACCACCCGTGCCCCTGCGGCCCTGCCCAGACCAGCTTCACCGTCGCGTGCATCGTCCCAGGACCGCCTCAAGAGCCATGCACCTATTCCGTATGTCGTCCATGATGCTACAGGTGGTGGGAGTGTCGAGATGGAAAGAGCTGGAGCAATAAACTGTTTGGACTGTTGAAAAGAAACTCTGAGAAAATGAACGATATGGACGTACCTTTGGACACCAAGGACGCAAGATTCGGAAAGAACGAGCCGCTTTCCTGAGGAACAAACGGAATAAGCATACAGAGTAAAATGAAGTGAATGGCTTCATACCATGCGCGCGGCGCCATTCGAGACCTGAGAAAGAGTAATGATGCTGATGGGCCGCGGTGAAGATGATGAAAACAGAAAAGACAAAGCACATATTTTACAAATATATGGGGCGAAGGCGTGCAGAAGATCTTAACGAACTGATAGAAAGGTAGATCTATAGAGAGATCGTTACTGAGCATCACACAGAAAATACTTGGAACATACCGTAGTGTGTCAATGCGGTTCATCGGACTTTGAAGCGTGCGCGAGAGACGGGTACAGTGGACTGTGATCTTGGGCAAGACAGAGCAGAAGGAGGGATGCGGGGAAGGGGCGACATAATGGTGGAAGGCAAGAAGCACGTACGAAAGTGTGCTGGCACGTACGTCATACATTCGTCACCGATAATTTCGAAAACCATGAAGAGTCGGATCAGAAGACAGACAGACCATCGAACAAACCCAAGAAACGACTTGTAAAAAATATAGAGAAGACATCGGTGACATCGGCGACGTCATCGCTTTGAACTTAGAACGAAAGAAAAATCTCTAAGGAAATCCAGCAGGTTGCTGATCAACCTCGGGAAACAACCTGCGGTAGATTGTATTCCAACCTGCGGGAGGCTGATAGCCAACCTAGGAAAGGATGTACATCGTGTAACCTTTCGTAGGAGGAAATTTTAAATAAACAACCTATGGCTGGAACCATCTTCAGCGACCAAAGCTAAGACGATAATCATCCTACTCTTGGTTCCAACCACCAGTAGGTTGAACATCAACCTGGAGTAGATGGATGCTTAGGCTGATTTGTACTGGTTTTCGCTGCCGATCGGACGCTGCATAATAATGGATGGAAATAGATATATTTGGGTATCGTACAACAAACACTGGGCTACGGGACACCTCCCTGTCCCGACTACGCAAGAGAGCTCGACGAGGAGATTGATCTGATTGTTGGGGCATTGACGCCGGCCGCGGGATGAATATCAACATTAACGAGGGCACAATCGAACACAGAAACGTCGATTGAAATTCTGATACTATTGTGGGACCTGCTGAATGGTCAGCGTGTTGTGTGACACAGAAAATAACATTGCAACGCACCAATTTCAAAGAAAACCAAATCACCATCCGAGTCTACATCCATTTGCACCCCCGGAGATCGAGCTCAGAAGAAAGATAAATGGAGCACCCAGCCAGCCATGACCAGTAGAGGATTTGAAGATCCAGATCCAGACAACTTGAAGACACAGAAACTTGGGGACAATGCGCTTGCGCGAGAACGAGAAGCACAGGTCCTTGATGTCACGACTCAGAACAAGCTTGAAGAGTTTCCACGGGGATTGAGGCACAGATATTGCAGAACTTGCGAGACTTGCAGTTCTTGAGGGCGGAGGGCACTGGCAGTGGCGTTCGAAGATGGCGGTTTGAGTCAAAGAGCGAGGTGCACGTGGTCGTGGTTGGTCGAGTCATGTTATGTTGACGAATTGATGGTAACTGAATTGACCGCATTCGGCAGCAAACATTCGTAGGTTGTAAATAAAATAACCTACAGCAGGATGGTTTCATTCCCCCGACCCAGCTCCAGGTTGATGTACCCATTCAACCTACAAGGACTATCAAACTACAGTAGGATACGAAGATTACCGCCAACCTACTGTAGGTTACCATCAACCTACTGTAGACTGATCGGCAACCTAAGGAAACTTCACAGTGAATATTCTATGGCTGCTATGGGCACCACGATACACGGCGATCCAGACAAGTCCTGGCAATACTTGGCGATCCCAGCCGCGCCCGGGTTTTCACTGGGGATCCCGGATCACACGGCTTGTAGGCGTCTCTCTCCCTCAACCTCTACTTATACGATTATCGAACATCGCCCACTTTAAGTCTTATCTTCTATGCATATACGACTTGGTCAGTCGTCGAGTGCTAGCATCTCGCTAGATATGCTACTTCCAGAGCTCCTCTTCGAGAATCAGAGACCTTCCACGGCATCTACATCATACTCTCTCTTCTCGACATGCCGCGAATCCGAGTCCAAAGATCATACTTCGACTTGCTGCCGACTCTGGCCGTATATTTTCCCGGCCACAACACCATCTTCTCCTTGCCGTTGTCGCACGCCAGCTTGCGGACTGGGCAGTGGAGGAAGACCATCACCGATATTTGCTGGAAATCGCCATCCAGGGGGCCGTGGAAAAGCTCTTCGAACTCGCAATTGACGTCGTAGGTTTCGATGGACGGCATTCGCAGACTATATACCTATAAACACGATGTCCTCGACCCTCTAAATCGGCGCCTTGACTTGGCGGCGGGCCCAGCCAGAAGCAACCTTCTGACAGTGTGCAATGATCCAGAAACAGCGCTTTTGTCCTGGGTAATCTACGGGGACCTTCTCCACCACTCCCTGGAGCTTGCCTATCTCCTGTTCCCCCGGTATAAACCTCTCAGCAGCATCATCCGATACAAGTGGTTCGTTTATTGCATGCCCGATGGAAACTATTTCCACCGCATGCAATTTCCTCTTGAGAAGCCAGTGAGCGTTGCATTGGTAAACTTGTCCGCAGAGTCCTGATTTATTAATTCATAAACGGGAGATTGGTCGATGCAAGGGAAGCGCCGAATAACGGCAAAACAGCGCGGAGATGTTTAGAGGAGAGGGTGCGGAGGGCAGCATGAAAAAGGTCGCGACCGCCAAAGTTTGGGAATCTTCTTTTTGTTTCTTGAATATACCGGGCAGCGCAACCTCAGCTTCCCATTTCCTTTTCCGAAAATTCAAAAAATCCATCGTTGTTATCCGACCTTCGCCAAACCCCTCTCTTCAACAAGGGTTCACAAGGACAGAGAATGGCTAATAAATATGTGCGATGTCGCCTACACATCCAGCGGTGCCAGTTGTACTACACACCGAATGCGTTCCTTATCATTCCTTCTAACACGCAAAACCACCTCTTGCATCGCCTTGGCGCTTTCGGGCCTTGAGGAGAGGAAAGCGACCACCAACGGCGACAGGGCGTTGGACGTCGCGCCGCTGGTGGACGTAGCGTGTGCTGAAGAAAAGAAAATGCGTGCGAAAGTGAACAGCTCTTATGTAAGGGTGGGAAATTCATACCATATATGGTCGCCATGCTCTCAACCAGAGCCAGCTGCACGTCGCGTCCTCGTCTGATACCTGGATTTCCATACAGTCCACCGCACATGCTCTGAGTCTACAATTGTATTGTACATTTCAATGAGGTGCCGGGCTCTCTTCCGGCCTCGCTGCCATCGGAAAGTTCTTGAGCCCTACGCGCCTCCTCATCCTCGCAGACATGGAAGTCACTTGTATCTCCGCCACGCCGCCCGACTAGTATCTGGGTACTATGATCTGTCCATGTGAAACAACATGTTAACATTCTATTCTATTCTAACCGTCGAATAATGTACGTATAACGAGCCACCAAACCCTCCACATTATAAAGCCTCAAATCCTTGCTCGCTCCTTGGTCTCTGTCCGATTTCCTGTCATGTCTCTTGTCAGTTTGTTGTGCGCCTCGCTCCTAATTTATGCTCGCACTGCCAACTCCGCGCCGCCCCCACCGGTTGTCGACTTGGGCTACGCACAGTACCAGGGAGTCGTCAACACGAGCCTCGGCATCACCAGCTTCCTTGGCATCCGCTATGCTTCTCCCCCAACGGGTGAGCACGCATGTTCCTCGATGTAACTGCAATTCGCACTGAGAGCCCGCCAGGAAATTTAAGATTTCAGGCTCCTGCAAAGCCACCGAAGGTGTCCGGGGTTCAGCTGGCCACCACTAATGCGCCGGCATGCTTTCAAGGCGGCTTAGCAGGCGGGCAGAATCTTACAAATCCCGTGGTTGCCCGGGATGATAGTGAGCAATCTGAAGATTGCTTATTCCTCAGGTTTGGGGCATCTGTCTGCAAATTCCCTTCAGCCGACCGTCCCCAGCGTCTATACCCCCAACCTGAGCCCGAAGGTACTTTTGCCGACCATTGTTTGGATCCATGGTGGCGGGTAAGAGCCATTACTGGCAGAACTGTGTCGAGGCTGAATTCAAAGTATCTAGCTATGCTGCCGGTTCTGCTGGCGATTATAACGGCGCCGACATCGTCCAGGAATCCAATAACGGTGCTGTAGTCGTTGTGATCCAGTATAGGCTTGGATTATTCGGTAATGACATCGGCTAGATCCGTTGAACTCGCGCTTATTCCATTTGTAGGATTCCTGGCTGGGAAGCAAGTAGCGAGCGAGGGTGCTCTCAATGCCGGCCTGCGTACGTACTCTTTGCTTTTGCTATCAGCTCCTGCTTACTTTATTTAACACACTGACAGTCGATCAGCAATTTGCTTTACGATGGGTTAATGCAAATGTCGGTTGTTCCCTCAGGCTCGTACTTGAGAATTGCGCTGAAGCCGTTCTACAGATCAAAAAATTCGGGTGAGTTGGAAAGAATGCTAACCACATCGTATTACATATTGAGTGGGAGCGTGAAGTGGGAACCCAACCGAGGTCACACTTTGGGGAGAAAGTGCAGGTATGTCGTCGGTAACCCCATAGTTGTATATGACCATCCCCACAGGGGCTGGGTCCGCCATCATGCATATGATTGCGAACAACGGGAAAACATCGCCCTCGCTGTTTAGGGCCATTATGACTAGCTCTTCCTTCCTGCCCTCGCAATATCCCTACGACAGTTCGATCCCTCAGGTATGATGAACGTGCTTTTCTATTCTTTGCTCGCTCACGCACAACTTTCCAGACTCTGTTCAACGATGTCGCCACTCAAGCTGGGTATCTATCCTATTCTATGTATGACAAGCTTGATAATCAGTCGTGCTGTCTCAGATGCGCAAACGCAGCTGACCTGACTTGTCTGCGCGCGGTCGACAGTGCGACATTGGCAACTGTCAATTCCAACATAATCGCTGCGGGGTTTGTGGGCACATTCACATTTGTTCCCGTCGTCGATGAGACTTTTATCACACGGACCCCGACGACCGCCCTTGCGCAGGGCAAAGTGAATAAAGTACGTCAAATTTCAAACTTCGAGGTAGAACCCCTCGATTATTAACTATCGTTTTGAAGGCGAGCGTGTTCGCAGTAACAAACAGCAATGAAGGGTTCATCTTTGTCCCTCAGACGGCGGATTTTGATACTGCAGATTATGCGCGGCAACTCTTCCCCCTTTTGAGTGCCGCGCAGGCCAATTCTGTGGCGTCCGCTTATTCATCCTTTGCGACTCCTGCCGAGCGGGCTACGGCAATCTACGGGGAATGTGCGTCTCTTCTCATTGATAAATTTGTGTGAGACTGACTCGCACCGTAGCGATCATTATATGCCCAACGTATCTCCTGCTTAACGCCTTCCCCGGGCAGGCGTACAAGGTCTTTCCTAATTATTGGTCTCGCGGTTCCTCTCTGATACAAGCTGACAGGGCCAAATGGCGGTCCCCCCGGGCTTCCACGGCGAGGATATCCTCTACTACTACCCAGATTTCACTTCTTTCATCACCGCCGAGCCCTTCGACAATGCCGCCTTCGCCACGGCATTTTCGCAGGGATTTGTCTCCTTTGCGGCGAATGTCAACCCCAACTCCAAGCTGCGTGCAAGCATCACCCCCCTGTGGAGCCGCTGGTCGCCTTCTGCCCCTCTGGAAATGGTTTTCAACCAAACGGACAATAAGCCAGCGATCGCCATTGCGCGGACGTCGCCTGAGCTGTTAGCCCGATGCGCGTTAGTATCCCCTGGTGCAGTCCATGACAAGCAGGGCCTGATTTCTTTTGCGCAGGTTGTGGAAGAGTTTGTCCAGCGTCATAGGACAGTAGCCTGGCTTTGTTTTTCTTCGAATGAGTTCTCCAACTACCAAAGCTCGAGCCTGGATAAAAAAGTGTGTTTCTTGATTCTTGAATACTTTCATCTCAGCGTGGGCCTACATCGTCAGCGCGTTAGCTATTTACTTATGTAAATGCTACGAAGGATAAGGTTCAGACAAATGAAAATAGTCATTGCCGCAATCACGCAAATTCTGAAGCAGTTCGAGTCCTATAAGTACTAGAATTTATTTGTCTATGTTCAGCAGGAATACATCTGTCCTGAGGCTACGTCCGACTCAAAGATACCTTTAAGGGTGGTTCTGGACTGCGTCTGCACGCATCAGTGGCTTGTTGAGGAGGCAAATGAGTACCGGGGCTCTCTTCCGACCTCGTAAATTTTGTTGCCTTGGAAAGCTCTCCAATCCTACGCCCCTTCCCAGACATGGAGGTCTGGCAATGCCTCGAGACTTCTAGGCCGACATCTCAGCCACTCCGCCCCATGAGGAGCTTGAGAAGCGCCAGTGTCTGCTCGACGTCGCCGCCCATTCCATCGGCTTAGGGCTCACCCTTTCGAAGGCCCCGCTCCAGACGACCGCGAGCTCCAGCGTCTCCAGATCACCGCACACGCAGAGTCCAATCCCCGATCCTCGTGCACCCGCACACGTCCTCGTCGTCACCGGCGCAGACGTTCGCGCCGCCCGTCGCAAGGACTGAAATCCCACGACGCGGGCCGCACCGTCTGGCCCCTCCATCTCGCCCCGCGCGACAACGCGACGCCACATGAAGGCGCTGAGCCCGTGGACTGCGTTCTGGGTGTCGCGTACCGCGAGCCCGAGGGCGCCGATTCGCTGCAAGGTGCGTTGTTGGCGTAGAAACTTTCGAAAGTTTTCTTACGCTGCAAACTAGGATTCCAGATCACCCATTCGCTCGGTGGAGGTAATTGACAACCCAGCGTACGCATACAGTAGCTGACGTGCGCGCAGGGACTGGCTCTGGGATGGAAACGCTTCTTATCTCTAAAATCTGCAAGGAATACTCTGACCGCTTGGTGCACTTGCTCTGTCGTACCGTCGCTCAAGGTGTCCGTCATCGTTGTTGAGGTGCTTCTCGCTCCGCTCTTCTCTCGAGTCGATGACGAACTGTCTGGCGTGGTAACCTTACAACGCGGCGCTGTCTGTGCACCAGTTCGTGGAAATTTTGGATGAGACATTGTGCATCGACAACGAGGCGCTGTACAACATCTGCTTCCGCACGCTCAAGCTGCAGACGCCGACCTCAACGCGCTAGTCTCGAGCGTGGTGTCGGGTATCACGACCTGCCTCAGCTCAACTCGGGCCTGCGCAAGCTCGCCGTGAATCTCGGTTCGTTCTTTTTTTATTTGGCTGACCGTTGTGCTGATTCGCGGCCAGTGCCGTTCCCCCGCCTGCACTTTTTCATGCCCGGCGTTGCCCCGCTGACGGCGAGCGGGAGCGTGCAGTACCGCGCGGTCTCCTTGCACGAGCTGACCGCGCACTGGATGTTCGACGTGATGACCCCCGCCGACTCTACGAGCATTTCCTCACTGTGCGACCCACTTTTTACTTTCCTCTCATCACCTAGTCTCAACCGCGTACCTATGTAGGTTGCGGCCATCTTCCGTGGCCAGATCCCATGAAGGACGTCGAGGAGGAGATGCAGAAGATCCAACGCAACAACCCTGAGTAAGTACTTGGTCGAGTGGATCCCGAACAACGTGCTCTCCGCGCACTGCGACATCTCCCCACGCGGACGCAAGATAGCGTTCACGTTCATCGCAAGCTCGATCCAGGAGCTGTTCAAGCGCACGGCTTTTGCACTGGTATACCCAGGAGGGGGTGGACGAGATGGAGGTATCGTTTTGGTTTGCGTGCTGTGGTGCTCATTGTAATTTCAGCGCCCAGGCCGAGTCGGACATGCAAGACTTGGTTGTTGAGTTCCAACAGTACCAGTGCGTGTTTTTCTTTTTCTGTTCGTTTGAATCCTTCGCTGACGGGGTACATGCGTACAGTGTCGAGGAATAGGGTGAGTACGCCGGGTAGGAGCCCGTCGAGGAGGAGGAGTGAACGTGTGTGTGCGTGTGGCCGAGTGGGTTCATTCGTTATTGTTTCGGGACCCTTGAATTTGTGGCTTGCGGTTCATCGATACTGACCACTTGAGGAGGTTGGATCATAATCTACGCGATTCTCTGTAGAGAGCCATCACCCAGCCGATCCGATCTTCTGGATCACTTGCACCGTTCGCTTTGACGAGCCCGCGTCGATTTCTTGATTTGAGATACGGGTTCGGCCTGCAACAAATGCTCGACTTTTGCGACAGTGACCCTTCCGGCCTGTATCCGAGTGGGACCACCGGTATTGGATACCAGTATGTTCCAACGCATGACCATTATCGTCAACACTGAATTTACGCTTTTCTTTCATAAAGAGGAGAGGCGCCTTCGAAAGGGCGGACGTTTATAGAGATGATAGAAGTTACAATAAGTAGGGAAAGGATGTCATCAGCATTCAACCACGGTAACATTGCATCCATTCTGTACCATGCACAAAATTGTCAAAATTGAGCGTGGTCTGCTCCTTGCTAATGACAAGAGCATTGTGTGGCGACCACAGCCCTCTCCGATGAGAATCTGGAAGCCAAACGATCAATTCGGATTGACGACAGGAAAGCCAGCCTTGGTTGACGTTCCAACCGAGTGGTAAATTAACGGGAGGCGTGGTGTTGAGGGACTGAGAGATGCCAGAAGGGTCAGAAATTGTTGTTTGGTCACTTGAAAGAAATTGTTGTTTGGTCACTTGAAAGAAATAAACCCACCTGGAACCACGAGCGCATGCTATGGTTTTTACGACAGACAATCTTGAACGGTCCAGTGGGCACCTCCCCGCTCTCCACATCCCACACGCGCACCACCTCGCCCCTCTCCGCATCCCACACGCGCACCGTCCGGCCCCACGAGCCAGAGACGATCCGCTTGCCGTCAGGGGAGAATGCGACCGAGGTGACCAAATCAGTATGGCCATTGAACGGACCAGCGACCACCTCGCCGCTCTCCGCATCCCACACGCGCACCGTCTGGTCTCGCGAGCCAGAGACGATCCGCTTGCCGTCAGGGGAGAATGCGACCGAGGTGACCGAATTGATATGGCCATTGAAAGGCCCAGCGACCACCTCGCCGCTCTCCGCATCCCACACGCGCACCGTCTCGTCATACGAGCCAGAGACGATCCGCTTGCCGTCGGGCGAGAATGCGACCGAGGTGACAGATTCCGTATGGCCATTGAACGGACCAGCGACCACCTCGCCGCTCTCCGCATCCCACACGCGCACCGTCTGGTCTCGCGAGCCAGAGACGATCCGCTTGCCGTCGGGCGAGAATGCGACCGAGGTGACCCTATTGGTATGGCCATTGAACGGACCAGCGACCACCTCGCCGCTCTCTGCATCCCATACGCGCACCGTCTTGTCCCCCGAGCCAGAGACGATCTGCTTGCCGTCGGGCGAGAATGCGACCGAGGTGACCCTATTGGTATGGCCATTGAACGGCCCAGCGACCACCTCGCCGCTCTCCGCATCCCACACGCGCACCGTCTTGTCGTCCGAGCCAGAGACGATCCGCTTGCCGTCGGGCGAAAATGCGACCGAGGTGACCCAATCGGTATGGCCATTGAACGGGCCAGCGACCACCTCGCCGCTCTCTGCATCCCATACGCGCACCGTCTTGTCCCCCGAGCCAGAGACGATCTGCTTGCCGTCGGGCGAGAATGCGACCGAGGTGACCGAATTGGTATGGCCATTGAACGACGGACCAGCGACCACCTCACCGCTCTCTGCATCCCATACGCGCACCGTCTTGTCCCCCGAGCCAGAGACGATCCGCTTGCCGTCGGGCGAGAATGCGACCGAGGTGACCCTATTGGTATGGCCATTGAACGGACCAGCGACCACCTCGCCGCTCTCCGCATCCCACACGCGCACCGTCTTGTCGTACGAGCCAGAGACGATCCGCTTGCCGTCGGGCGAGAATGCGACCGAGGTGACCCTATTGGTATGGCCATTGAACGGACCAGCGACCACCTCGCCGCTCTCCGCATCCCACACGCGCACCGTCTTGTCGTCCGAGCCAGAGACGATCCGCTTGCCGTCGGGCGAGAATGCGACCGAGGTGACCCTATTGGTATGGCCATTGAATGGGCCAGCGACCACCTCGCCGCTCTCTGCATCCCATACGCGCACCGTCTTGTCCCCCGAGCCAGAGACGATCTGCTTGCCGTCGGGCGAGAATGCGACCGAGGTGACCGAATTGGTATGGCCATTGAACGGACCAGCGACCACCTCGCCGCTCTCTGCATCCCATACGCGCACCGTCTTGTCGTACGAGCCAGAGACGATCCGCTTGCCGTCGGGCGAGAATGCGACCGAGGTGACCCTATTGGTATGGCCATTGAACGGACCAGCGACCACCTCGCCGCTCTCTGCATCCCATACGCGCACCGTCTTGTCCCCCGAGCCAGAGACGATCTGCTTGCCGTCGGGCGAGAATGCGACCGAGGTGACCGAATCGGTATGCTTTTCAAGTACCGACATTGTCGCTGGCCATACTTCCATTCGACCTATTCCAGCGGAGAGCAGAAGGGGAAATCGAGGGCGAAAATGGTTAACAATCCGTGACTGCTGTGGGGCTAATGCCAAGGCCGACAAGTAGATGTGAGGAGCACTTTGAATAATCGGGTCCCTGAACAAGGCGATGAATCTCTTCCCATCGCGGACAAATTCTACAGTTTCAGCCATTCTAGGATCCTGCACTTTTGGTTGAGTTTCTGCGACTTCCAAATCAGCACTGAAGGCGCACCTCAAAGCTCCATTGAATAAATTTGGGAAATGTTTCCGCCGCAGAACCGACTGCACCAATCAAACTCAAGACCTCCAGCCAAAAAAGGAAGTAGCCCTCCAGAAAGGTGCGAGCAATCTGCGCCAACTCAATACTGTAGTGAGAGGAAGCAAGATGGCTCGCCCAGAAACGACATGAATATGCCAGATGACCTGGGATATATTTTTGCTTGCGCTCCTCCAGATCAGGAATGTCGGTGTTCTGTACATGCGAGGTAGGCAAATGGCATATATTGAATTTGAGCTCCGTCCGCATGACGCGAAAAGTATCGAGCGCAAGGGAACGTTGCCGGGTCTCTGTGCCGCATAAAAATCCAGGCTGTTTCTCCCTGCCTGACAGGAATTCGCGGAATGAGAGGTGTAAGATTTTGATCACCCCCGCATCGTCTGGAACATACAAGACAGCACTCAGGCGGACAAGAGTTCGCCGAAGCTCTTGCGCGTTGAGCTTAAGCAACCCTGCCAGTGACGTGATGTCCTGGGGCTCAACGAGGTCAACAATGGCGCCGAGGATTCTCTTGGTATGCTCGCCAATGACCTCGTCGACGATCTGATGATATAGGACATGTAGTGGGTCGAGGGGGGCGTTGCCATTGAGGAGAATATCAACAGACGTCTGGGGGTAAACATCGTGGTCGGCAGACCTCTTCAAAAAGCGAACAATGGTTGCAGCGAAGATGAAAAGTCCGGCAGCACGACTCGTGATCTCGTCCGCGTCTCGATCATTGACCTTCCAACCGCTTTCATCCCACGTAGGATCGGTCAACGATCGAGCGACGTAAAGGCATATGTCATTCCTTGTCGTCTCTGTGTCGATAGCCAAGTCGCTGGTATTGCACAGGGCAGAGAGAGAGCCAAGGTTGGACTTCACTTCCGGACGTCCGGTCAGGAAGAACCGGATGTGGACTGGAATGTCGGAGATTGTATCCGAGAGCCACTGCAGCAAGATTCTTCCGTGGTCCTTTCCGCATTCGTCCAATGCGTCCAAGCAAATCACCCACGGTCTTCGGCTCAAGGGCATTTGCGCAAGGAGCTGCACAATCATTTTCTGGAACTGCTCCTTTGGATCAGCGTAGAGAAGTCTGCTACGGTCACTCTTCAATAATGTGACGAGGAGATTTTCGAATCCAGGGTCATAATCCGCCAGCTGGAGGGCAAGGGTGCTGGGAAGGTACTTGATTTCCTTGCGCTCGGCGTAGTCGCGTGAGAAGAAAAAGGAAGCAGCGAGAAGTTTTTCTTTCTTGTCCAAGTCCTCCGCAATCGTCTTCGCGATAGTGGACTTCCCGGACCCCGCAGGGCCGCTGCACATGACGACGCGCAGCAATGGGTCGGGAGGGCGGGTCAGCTGGTGGATGATGTCCTGTATAACCTCGACTCGTGTGCCTTTCATGCATCGCTGGGCGGTTGTTTCGGCGGCATTGTAGCGCGCCGAGACATATTTTAGGTCCTTGAGGACCGCGGCGGGGTTGACGTACTAGACTTGCTCGTCAAGATGGAATAAGCAAAGTAAGGACACTATTACTCACAAAAGACTGTTGAGTGAACTTGACACGAGGTGCCTTGCCGAGGCCTCCCGAGCCACCTGTTACCTCGCCTCGCCCGCCGGAGCCCCCGGTCCCTCCTGTGCAGAAACAAGAAACAATGCACACTGTTGATCTGTACTGATGTAACATTCCGCACCTGAAATGTTAATGTTGAGTATTGGGCCCAGTGCTGGCATGTGGGCGTTGGTTTCTGTTGTGGATCGATTAAGATGATTCCCCCAGGATTCCAATTCCCTTTGGAGCGGTTTAAGCAACGTCTGCAGTTACAATGGGTACTTGCTTGCCCGTCGGGAGTAGTTCGGCTCTCCTTGACACTCTTTCTGAAGCCTATCCTCTTTAAAACCGAATCGCGAAGCCGATTAAAGGGGTTTTGTCTGGTTGACAAGTGGGAGGTAAGGGATGGGTAGGGTACGCGGGACGGGCATGCACAGTGGGCACGTTCAATCGGTTTCGGATTCACAGGGTGCCCGGGCCGATTCCATTACGTCTGGCTTTCTTGCGAGAATGAAATGTCAACGAAATCGACACTGCATCAGCAAAACGTGATTTTTGCTGTAGTTGCTGTAGTTCAGCCCTGACTCCGTAGCGTTACGTAGTACTGTGTAGTTCGGAGGCAGCGTACGTAGTTGTCCGTAGTTCGAGCATTCTATGTAGTTCGCGCAATACTATGTAGTTGGCCGTAATTCTGAGGCTAGTATGTAGTTCGCGCAATTCTGAGGCTAGTACATAGTTGAAGCAGGGTACACAATTCGTCCGTAGTTGGAGATTCATGTGCCTTTTCTTCACTTGTATTTCTTTTCATTTCTTCAGAGCGTGAATTCGAAGATGCTGGCATTGAAACCAATGGAAAACTTTGTACACGACTACGATCACGGAATCCTCTCCTGCCTTTGTCAACTTCACTGGCCCCAACGCTGTCCCCACCTCTTCCTCCCTCCGATCCTCAATGCACGCGACGCCGGCATCATCCCCATGCACGAGCGGACGCGGCGTGATGACGCCGGTGCGGAGGATCATCCCTCCCTCCTCACTCTCTGCTGATATCTCATCTAGGACTCCGTCGAAATCTCTTGGACGACCGCATCTCCTCCACCCGCGCAAACCCACCTCCGTGCTTCTCCCCCGCCCATATCTCGCGAGGCCAGAAGAATCGCTCCTCGTCGACGTCCTCCGCAAAGTCGCGCGTGATGTTACGTCGTCCTCGCCCATGTCCGACTCCTCCGTCGAGACGTTCGCCGGCGGCCGCTCATGCGCACGCCCTCGTCACCAACGACGGCGTGCTCATCGCCCGCCCCGTCCTCAGCTGGTGCGGTAACGTGCTGCCTGCTCGTCCGTTGGTGTCGTTAGCGTCTTCAGAGTCTGCTGCGCTGCAAGAGGGAATAGAAGGAGGGAAAGACGAGGCGATTGAGGGCGGATGAGGAGACTCAGGAGAGGGTGGGGAGCGAGTACACGGCCAACGCGAGGGCGAGCTGGAGGAGCGCCGTCCACATGCAGGGCTCGCCGCTCCGTTGCGTTCTTCAGTTGCGGGGTTGGCGTCGGCAACGCGGGCTCGCGCGGGGTCGATACCGGCAAGTGCGTCAGCACGGGGGAGGCCGCGAGGGCAGTGGCCAGCAGAGACGTGCAGGGCCTCCTCCCGCTGCACGAAATGTAAATGCAAGGCACGAAGAATAAAGGATGAAAGACGCACCTACATGTTGGCCTTCCAGCTGCTCTCCAAAACGGCCATGGCAGCAAGACTTCCGGAGCCCATAGTGACATACGGGAGCTTGTCGGTTGAGCCGTGCGGGTGGATGGTGAAGAAGTGTGGGCCAGTAGCGCGATTAAACGAAACGAATCTGTGTGGATGAAAGAGAGTTAGTACTACCGAAACGTGTTGTAAGTTTGTTATTGAAGACTGGTTGATGTAGAGAATGGAAGAAAGAAAGACGACGGACGAACCGGAAAGAATTTGAGCGGGGCCTACGAGGGAAGACGTACGATCGAGGACTCGAAAGGGCTGCGAGGCGGGGACGGATGCTTAGAGGGTCGTTGAGTGGATAGATGAACACGTACCGTTTCTTGCAGTGCGTTCGGTTCCGGGTAGAATGTATCGAACGTGCGAGAATAGAGGATTTGGTACAGCTTGGGTGGCGAAACGAAACTGTTGGGAGACGCCTCGAAGGCGATGTGCTGGTACGTCTCGAGCGCCTCGCGGAGGGCGGTGCTCCTCGGACACGGAGGTGATGGGGACGTGCTGCTCGGGGGCGGTCGCGCTCTGAACGTCGCTCGTCCGCCCGACGATGAGCGCAGCGAGCGGATGCCGGAGACATGGCGTACTCACCCCTTGTCCCCATCCCAGAATCAAGTCCACCCTGCCACAGCGCGAGGGCTTGCCGTTTCGCTGCGTTCTTCACTGGCGTGGTCGGCGGCGGCGACGTGGGCTTGCGTGGGGTCGATGCCAGCGTGTGCGTCAGTACGGGCGAGGGCGAGGGCGCGAGGGCGGCGGGGACGAGAAGCGTTTGGAGGACGAGGAGTGCGGGCGACTGGAGAAAGAAACAAGAGCGGAAAATACCTCTGTATTGATCCAACGTTGTAAGTTTTCCAGAATCAAGAAAAAGCGGGGACGTACGGCTTCGGATTTCATCAAGCAGACTCGAACGCGTTACCAGCGGGCATCAGTATACCGTTTGGTCAAGGGGAGCTCGGCGTCCGCTTCGGAGTCGCCCGACTGAACGAAAGGAAAACCGAATTGAATTTCAGCGCTGCGCTTCGATCGATTCGAGCTTGACTCACCTAGAAGCTACATTGTAGACACTATACAAGCCGGATCGCACCGCGCAAGCCTTCGCGCGTCCATCGCAAGTCGAAAATACGTCGGGTTTTGGTCAAAGGTGAGAGACGTCGCTGCGTCTTCGTCTCTCCGCTGCGTCTTCGTCTCTCGCGGGCGGACGACGTCGGACGTCGGACGTTCGACAATCCGCAGCTTCTTCTCGTTGGGCTTGTGACCGTGCAGTTGGAGCAAAAGCAGCCAGCTCTGGATGACGATAAAAGCAGAAGAGGGATGCAATTACAGCCAAACAAGGTCAACACATTGCATTTCCTAACTTTTCTGCTCATTCCCGCGACTCGGCGTTTATCCTCCAAACCAAAATGTAAGTTTTCATAACTGCTTGTTGTTACTGACCACTCACTTGTTGTAGGCCTGCCGTTTCTACTGAGTTGCAACGCCAAAGAGAGTTGGCCTCAGTGTACGTCCCTTTCCCAGCACCCTGCCATTCCACTGTCTCATCCTGCAGAACGCGTATCCACGATCCTATTGTCCAAGCCCTCGCGCATTTTGCCCAGCCGCGTTACCAAGACTTCGCGGGCGATTTGTACATTGTGTGCCGAATCGTCCGCGTTTTCGACATCGGCCTCGGAATCTTTGTCGACGGCCTCGAAATCAAGTCTGGCTTGACCAAGAACATTGAGCGTCGCCAGTTCGACTATCGTAACGTTTGTCGCGACGTCGAATTCTTGTGGGTTTGCAAGTATAGAAGTGATACTGTTAAATTGCTAGGTGAGTCTTTATATATTCGGTATCTGCAGATCTGACTCACCTAGAACGGCTGGTGCACCTGAGTCTACGCGCTCTCGGCGCCACAATCCCGACGTACCCGTGCCCTGGCTGCGGTGTCTGTCATCGTGAGTTTTACCCGTACTCTGGGGTTGGGGGCATCGAGGGACTGTGCAAGATCATCGAATTTTGGCTGGAGGCTCTCGAGCAGCCTGTGGAGAGGTAGATTCTTATTTAACGTATCGGATTTTCCGCTGATATCCTTTCAGGGTTCGCATCGACCCTATTAGTTAGATATCAGCATGCTGTATTGTCAACTGCGATGAGAAAGTGAGCGGGGTGACTTTGCCAGACAATAAATGACGAACTTCTTGCACCTCCAGGGGTACGTAGCTGCAATCCCCGCAACGCGGCTGGTTACGGACGCGGCTCGAGCAGCTCCCTCATCAACTGTCTGCAGAGGAGTTAAGTAACTCTTAATCACGACACACCTTTCTGTACTGATGCATATCCAGCGAAGCCAGCAGTCAGAGGCTTGATCTGGAATCATGCAGGAAGAATTTTTGCAAAATAATCGATTTGGGTGCGTAAGTACAAATGGTGAGCTTGGACCAGCTGATCATGAAAGAGAAGCCAGGACGACAGCCTCGAATCCCTTAAAAAAGATAAGCGACGAGGGCAAAGCCTAGATCCGTTGCTTACCTTCTACTGAGATAAAGCGTAGAAAAGATCTTTGTTAAACCATTTGCATAGCCAAAAGTCATCCCAGTGATCCAAACTCGTTTCCTTCTTGAGACAGTGGTCAGCCTTCTTCCCGAATTGAGGGGTGAGCTCAACGTGGACCCGCAGCCTTCCCAACGGAACAACATCGCCCATGGGGGGGCCCTTGGAGGAGCCTTCGGTGAACTTCTCTGACCTCCTGGCCCTTCTCACTGCGTACATTCCGCTAGCTGGATCAGGGCCCTTGGTGCCTGTAGCAGGGTCCACCTGCTGGATTATGTCGAATCTTTCAACGTAAGCTAGGAAGCCTTCGGTCCCCGGAAGAGGAGCGTAATTGGCACGGGGAACAACCCTGAAAATCATCCTGAGTTGAGCGACAGTGTGCCCTTGAAGTCGTGTTGAGTTATAGACTATATGAATAAATTTTAAATATACCTTCGAGTCCGCTCCTTGGCCACTGACAATGTAAATCTTTGTTCACAAGCACTGCGTCGGCCCGCCCACATTTCCACACTGCATCAGGAGGTGCCGCGTTTACAGTCTGTGGTTCCAGTATTTTGTCGCGATTGTGGAAGGAACGATTTTGGATCCTAACGTTCGACCAGAATTCAATCTTTTCGAAGCGTACGCTGTCCGTTTGGAGACCGGTTCTTTTGCCGCCCCCGATGGAAATTTGCGAGTGCAAGTGCGTCCCAGGAGTTTTGTTCAGGTAAGCAGCTAACGCCGCCTGAAAGTCAGGCAAACGAAACTTGTCTGCCGCTTCTTTGACTGTTAACTGCCGTCCGACATGGTCCCGTCCGAGATGGAATGCGGTTTGGCCGTCTGAAGAGCAGAAGGTTCTGAAGGGTTGGGGGGCAGTGGGGAAGCGTCCTTCTGCGAGTAAAGAACTCTCAAGAAAAAGATTGGGGATGGCTCTGCTCGTGCCGGAAAGACGACTGACTGGATCTATTTGGGCTAGAAGTGCTGACGTACTATTTAGCAAGAGAGGCTGTTCTTCGTCGTCACCAGCCTCATTCGTAGGATCCTCTGGAGCACCGAAATCAATGCCTGCGCTAGCCATTGCTGTGACTAGATCAAAATTGCGGCATTTGTCTAAACGGTCCAAATGCCTGCATATTTGAGTTTCATGATTTTGATTATTAGAATTGCTCGCTGGGTCCTTGACGAGGTCGATATGTGCCCGTTCAGTGATATCTGCGCTCCATTGTATTGGAACGCCGTTGTCTCGGATAGAGTCTGGCACGGTCTGTAGAAATTCCAACTTGGGAATGTGCCTAGACGAAACGATTAACAATTGTTGGAGGGAAAAAAGGTAAGTAAGGAAGAACAATACCAGTTGTTGATAGGCCCCGCTTTTCCTTTGCGTACCCCTGCGGCCAAAATAGCTTGTTTGTTGTCGTGGAATTGTTTCAAGTAGCCTGTGATCTTCGCCCTGAGGTAATCTTCGTCGATGGAAGGTGCTTGCCCTTCATAGAAGAAATTGTCGAGACTAGCGACCGAGGCCAAGAATTTCTTCGACACTGCTCCTGCAATAACTGGTACGATATATCTTTGGATATCCCGGTGTTCCCTCCCTGTTGTCTGTTTCGCTTTGGAGATGCCTTCTTTGAAGTGGCGCATTCCGGTGTGAGGTCGGAGTACCGAAAATCGAAAATCTATCTCTGCTGCACCCAAAGCCAGTATGCACCACTTGCAAACATGGTCCCAGAACATCTTCATCCAATGATGCAGGGGCTCTGGCGTCAGAAACTGGCTCGGTTCAGCCAAAGGCCAGTCTCTCCAGAAAGGGCGATGGACGCCGTTCAGGCCCAGTTTTTTGGCCTCTTTGACGTATTTGAAGATATCGTCCCATGGATGTAGGCCCATGTCTTCCTCGAGCTTTTTTAGGAGAGTAATTGTATGGGCTCTGGTTCTGGGAGCATGACAGAAAGAATCTCCAAATTGTTTCGTCGAGGCTGTTGTTACAGAAGAGTGTGAGGCGGCAACGCCTGCGATTAAATGTGATTCGGGAGTGTCCACGATATAGGCGACCAGGGGCGTGAAACAAAACCTGCGATAGCCTAAGGGGTCTCTCATCATTTGACCAATCTCCGCCACTTTTTTGAGGGGTTTTAGGATGAAATCCATGATCGCATGGAAGACGCGACTCGTAAGAACGCCTACGATCTCTTTATCCTTCTCGTAAAATTTGGCGATGGGAAGCAAAGCGAAGAGCATGAACGCATGATGGGAGGCCTTCGCACGGAATTCCATATCCAGGTCTGCTAAACTGATAAGGACAGGATAGGCCTGGCGATTGCCCGTCATCGAAGTTAATTGCGTCTTGTCGGTCGAAAGTACAGTTCCGAGCACAGTGGCGCCTGGCGGTAACTGCGACTTCAGAGAACGTCAGGAAATCGATTTTAAAGAACAGCGAAGAGAGTGCAACTTACCTGAATGTTCCAAGCTACATTTCCAGAGAGCCACTCCGTGTACACCCGCGTCAGTTTTTCCGCCGTTTTCCAAAGACGAAAGGGAGTGAAGTGGATGAAGTCTTGTATGAGGGGATTGGCGAGCAGGGCTTCCAAGCACTCTAAGGGATCGCGATAATACAAGGTTAACGGTTTTTTTGTCGCGAAGTGTGTCTTCCAAGGAACCGCTTTCCACTGGGGACCTGCTGGTAATGTCTCGATTCGACTTCTGAGATCTTTGGCTGATGTAAAGGACAGATGCATGTTTGCGGTCTGAAAAGTTATCAGCTCAGTCTTTTCTTGCCTAGTTGAATATCTTTACCACCAAACGTAATTTAAGAAATTCTTCAATTTCCGCGACACTCAATTTGGTCCTGTTAAGCCAAGCTGCCAACTCCCATTCCTCTGCAGATGCAAATGGGTAGTATAGATTGGACTTTCTCTCCCCAGCATATTCATCGGACTTCGAGAACGTTTCCATAAACGTGGGGTCGCGGCCGTACGTCTTCGCAGCTCCTGCGTAGAATTCCCGGTATTGTTACATCCGTGCATAATGCTAAGCATACATCCGATCTCCGGAACCTCCGGATTTTCCGTCCTCCGACTTGCGGAGCTTCATTGGAGATTTTGGAAACAATCAGTATGTCTTCTGCCACACTATCTATCCTCCATCCCAACCTCCGCCGACCTCCGAATTAACCTCCGAATTAACCTCCGACCATCCACACTATTCTCCGTCATTTTCCCGCCGACTTCATTCCGGCTATCACGCTCCTTTCCGCCAATCCCGTATCCTGCCATTCGGCAATTCCTCGTGGGCCAAAGCACACACGTGTTTTCGGTCCTAACCTCCGATGCTGGCTCATGCCCGCCTCATGCATCACCTTCTATGTTTTATGTCTTATGCATTCCTCTTCTTTTACTATTGTTCTTATTGTTCTCTTATTGTTCTTATTGTCTTGTACCGTACTTCCTTACCTTTATTGGGATTCTCCGTAATTACTATAAAGCATCCTTGTAACTT